>CAUYQV010101788.1:0-17149 GCA_963574575.1 Galagoides demidoff
TAAATCTATATTCATCTCTCCAACTGCCTAAGATAATGTCAAAGGAGAAGGGCTCCTAAAAATATTCTATGTGAGGTGGGGCTGAGAGAATATCCAAAGGTGAATTTTTCTAATGCTGAGCAAATTCAATTTCAACACAGACACCCTGGAAGACTGAGCGATTGGAAGTCATATGCTTGGGCAAATGACAAGACTCTAAGCTCTAATTGGGGTGGAAAGTTTGACAGCTGGTTCCAAGAGCTCTAGTAAAGAATTTGCCAAAGCCACTCCAGGATGAAGCAGGTCCGTGAATTGGAAGTCTGAGTCTCACACCCTCAAATTACTCCTCTGACTAGGAGGCAAGCTTTCAGACTACCCTCGCCATCTGTAGAAATGCCGTTTTTTAAATCAACACTTAGCAAGTCAAGGGTCCTCTAAGGCATCAAGTTCCTTTTGTAAAAATAAAGCTAGTAGAATATTTCCCAGCTCCATCCATGTAAACATGAAGGAGGCAAAGTCTCCATCTTTCTTTAGAGTTGCATAGTATTTCATGGTATACATATATCACAATTTATTAATCCATTCATGGGTCAGTGGGCAATTGGGCTTCTTCCATGACCTAGCAATTATGAATTGGGCTGCAATAAACATTCTGTTACAAATATCTTTGTTGTAGTGTGATTTTTGGTCTTCTGGATATATACCTAGTAGAGGAATTATAGGATCAAATGGCAGGTCAATTTTTAGTTCTCTAAGTGTTCTCCAGATAGCTTTCCAAAGGAACGTATTATTTTGCAATCCCACCAGCAGTGGAGAAGTGTTCCCTTTTCTCCACAACCATGGGAGAAAAAGTATCCAATGTACTTAGTCCTACTATGAAACTAATTTATAGCTTTCATAGGAAAGCTATAACCCAATTATAGCCCAAGAATGTGGGGAAAGGGGAGAGGGAGGGGAGGGGAGGGGGGAGGATGGGTGGAAGGAGGGTGATTGGTGGGATCACGCCTATGGTTCATCTTATAAGGATACATGTGAATCTTTCTAAATGTAGAATATAAATGTCCTAACACAATAACTAAGAAAATGACATGAAGGCTATGTTAACCAGTTTGATGAAAATATCTCAAATTGTATATAAAAACAGCATACTGTACCCCATGACAGTATAATGTACATAGCTATGATTTAATTAAAAAAATAAATAAAGCCAGTAAACACCTTGTAAAGGATGCCAACGTCTCTCTCTTTGTCCCCCACTTGATTTGTCATGAGTTCAGGTAAAACAACTTGTATGCCAGAAAGTGAAGGAATCTAAACTTGGGTTTCAAAAGCAAAATACAAGACACTCTTTAGAGCTCACAAAGCTTGTGTCTGCTCTTTCCTGACACAGCATTCAGACAGTTCCTGAGTTTTTTTCTTCTTTCCTTCTACGTTATTAAGAACTCTTAGTTGGGGGGTTGTAGGCAGAAGGAAGACCAGACATGGTCAGTGAGCCTGAGGATTTCCTATTCTAGCTTGGAACTGAAGTCTAGAGGGACAATTTCCAAGTATTTATCTTAAAGAAAGAGGATTCCCTGTTTATATTATATCCTCAACTTGACAACAGTAGCATGCATATTTAAGAGAATATTTATAAACATATATGCAGATCTACATGTTTTTACTCTTGGACACCCTCATGTGTGTCTATTTTCTTCAAGGGCCTGAGTACATACATACACACCCACATACTGAAGTTTCTTCTGATCTCATTCTGATTAATATTTATAGCAAACAGAGACTTGAGGCATGTACTTTGATGTCCATAACTTCATTCTCTTGCTTCTACAAACTTAAAGGCAGCAGTATTCAGAGAACTGATGTCACGGTGGGCGTAACCTATAGAAACATATTTTCAAATCTCTTAGGAGGTAAAAAAGTATCTGATTTACCTACAGATGAGCTGAGAAAGCATTTCACAAACCGCATTGCTTTTCTGTCTATTCTGCCTTAAGTTTGCTTTAGCGAATCAAATCTATTGCCTCAAAGACTTGCAATAACACGGGAGCATTGTGTTTCTTTCATAAATAATTAACTAGCTTCACTTATGTGTTTTAAAATAAGCTAATTCTTGTTTTGGATATTAAAGGCATGACCCTATGAACCCATAAGGTAACAAAGGAAAGACTTCCCAAGATCTCAAGTGTTCTTTGTACACAGACAACTCTAGTGCTGTATTACCATGCTTTGTGTTCAAAGCCTCACATATGGCACCATTATTTGTACGCTCATATAGCAAATTTGTAAAGGTACTTGTGAAAGTACACAGAAAAAGCCATTTGAAAAAGAAAAAAAAGGTCCTTCTTAGGTAATTGTAATTGCCGTTCTGACTATCAGGCAATGAGGTCTTTTCCCAGACTCTGGGGCGGATGATCAGTGCGATCTCACTGTCCTTGTGGACTGGAGAGGAGCAGTTGTTTGGGTGATTACGGAAGGGACGTATGTGAAATGACAGATGTGTGGTGCCCGCGCAGTGCTGGGTAAGCTCGTGTTTTGTTTGTGAAGCGGTCTCTCTACAAAGAAGAATTTGCTTTTTCACTTGTCTTTGGGGAGCCTAAAATCATACCTCTTCCTAAGTGGTATGTGATTTGTAGCGAAATAACTTTCCTCTTTTCTATGTATTGCGAAAGTGATTTCCACACACACTTCACGGACTCGCTCGGTTTCTGCAGCTTTGTTTACTCATTCCAAACCGAGGGTGCAGCAGTGTGGAGTCTGTAATGCAGGCCAGTTCTCAGGAAGAGGAGGGAGTTTAGGTCCTCAGTACCTGAAACATCTGTTCTTCCCTTTCATTCCTGAAATTCAAACCCGACCCCAGGCCTTGTTTCTATGGATGCAGCAGTTGTTGTCAGAGTTATTCCGACTACAAACAGACTTTTCAATTCTCATGCTTTTGTGCAAGCTTCATAGTTCTAAGCCTTATCTTGGGCTTTTCTCCCTCTTTTCTTTGATCTTATGCCAGGGAAATCTTAAAAGGCAACGCGAATCTGTGGTGTTTGCTCATTTTTAACTTTGCCATTCTAAGACAGAAATACCAGAAGCATCAAAAACCTTTACGCTGGTGCAAGGGACAGTCACTGACGGCAGAAACACGCAGGCCTTGGGCTTCGTTTCCACACGTGTGCCTGCGTTTCCGATGTCGTGTCTGTATTTTTACTTGTGAAAACTTTAAAACTGGAAGAAAATGTGGAGGTGGGGTGAGAAATAGTCTACAGATTAGAAACTACTTTTAAAAGACAAGAGTTGCGAATTTTAGCTTTAAAGAAGGTCAAATGCTAATGATGACTTTTTCTGGCCAAAGTGTAAAGTTCCTACAGAAGCCAACCAAGCATACTTTGTATAAAGAACCTCTTGACATAAAGAAAATTCTTGTACAGCTTCTTTTTGATAATTTTTTAAAATGATCACTGAGGGGGTTCAGGAATAACAAAGGAGACTCCCCCATTTCCCACGGGAGGTGTAGCTGGAAATGAGGCTGGGAGGAAGTGGTGCGGTTTTATTGTTTGTTTGGTTTTTTTGTACATGTCATTTGGATTTTTTTTTTCTTTTCTGCCTTTCAGAGGAGAGGAAGGAATCAGGATGTACATTCATTCTTTAGCAAATTTGTAAATTCCAACAAATGAATTTCATTCTTTCAGTCTTTCTGAGTAATAGGTCTAAGGCTTGCGTTCTAAGTTGAGCAAGGAAAAAAGTGGGACCCTGTCAGACAGGGTGTGAGCGCTGGCCCTCTTCGTCTGGGATTAGCCCAGCCTGAGAGCAGATGGACGCCTGCTTCTGGAAGAATCTACCCTGGCCAGTTCTCACACAGGTAGTCATTCAGAGAAGAAAAGAATAAAATAAGAAGTTTGAAAGATTATGAAATACAACCTGGTAAGAAAGAATAAAAACAAGATGCTTTGGTTTCAAGGAGAGTAATTCAAAAAGAGACATAATTATTTCTCCAGAACTCAGTAAGCAGATACTCATAATTATAAGACGACAGGAACTGGTTTTAAACAACAGTATAGGAATTATGATTGAGAATGATTTAATGGCAAGGATAAAACACATACAAATACAGCTTTGTAATAACTGTCTCTGTAGGAGAAATAACACAATATTCATTATTTTGGAAAACTTGCTGACTCTTTAAGGCCTTTCGTACTTGTCTCTATCTTACAGTTTAGGATAAATCTTTGGATATTTTTGTTCATTGATTTTCCTTTTTTAGAATAGAACCACGTGTACTATAATACCAGTCATGATGACAAACAAATGTAAAGGCTGTCTTATCTCTTTTTCAATGACGGGGAGGCAAACTGTTGAAATTATTTTTTCCCTGCTTCTCTTTCGTGTGCTAAATGGTATAGATGGTGGTGAGGAATAATTTGGATTATGAATTTGACTTCACCTGTTCAAGGCTCTCAGGAGAGGTTATGACAGAAGTGCAAACTGCCAGCATTTAGGCAAAGTCAGGGGCAGGCCTGGGTGATGACAATTAGTTTATATAATCAAGTGGCTGATTCCATAATCTTAGACACAAGGAAAGCCGGAGGTCATGATGCTGAAGTGATTGGCCTGTTATTACAGAGGTATTTAGGGGCTGAGGGACAAGGGTCCTGTCTCCCAAAATTCAGAGTCGTGTCCTTTGTACCATCTTGTAGTCCCCTCAAAGGACAAGATGCAGTGACTGTGGGAACATACTCCTTTATGCTCAATAATGTAAGTGCTTCCAATGATTAAATACACGGGGGCTATCCTTAATTAATAGCATTCATGGCTGAAAAATCAGATACATTTTTTTAGATTGGGGAAGAAAAAAATTTATCTTTCTTTGAACATAATTGTTTCCCTATAGAATTACCCTTTGAGGAATATAGGACAGTGGTGACATAGGCATGTTTCTGAGCCCTGAGGAGAGCCTCAGAATGTCATTGTATTGGGTCAGTCTTAAGACACCGCTTAAGTTTTGTTCATCCTCTTCATAGGTGTAATATGCATTTATTCTATTGTTTGAGAATCTCTAATTCTGCTAGAAAAGACAAGAAAACATGGACTGAATGAGACCCATAAAATGTGGTAAGTCAATAAATAATAAGTAGAACATATACATATTAAGCAGAAAGGATAGATGGATCAGGAGATAATTGATATTCATGAGTCATAGTGAATTATACATGAGGCATCTGAACACTAAATATTCATGACATGCAAAATATACCAGAAACGCTAATTATTCGGGTACACTAAATATAGATGAGCACTCAATATGCATGAGGATTTAATTTAGTCATCCACTGGTGACACCATTTTGGTCCCATGTGCCCTCTGCCCAAGAAACAAAAAACCCACAGCTGTTCCTGAGGTGAATGGCTCCTACTTAAACTCAGATTGTCTTAACCAGACTATGGAGGCCATTGGAAGCCTCTTCTGGCCCAATGAGGGGAAGACATGTGAACATCATCTACCCAGGATTTAGGAAGTACATTTGTACCTTATTTTAACTGCAGTAGCTTACTTCATTTCTTTCATCTCAAGCCACATCTTTGTTTTTTGCTGTGTGTTATATTTTTTAATAAACCATGTGATCCCAGGATTCTAATTGGGTCTGTGAGCGGTTTTTTCTTTTTTTAACCTCTGGAATAATGCATTAGTTTTCTGTTGCTGCTGTAGTTTAAAACCACCATACACTTAGTGGTTTTTTTTTTTTTTTTAATTTAATAGCTTACTGTTCTAAATGTCAGAAGCCAAAAATTGATCTAACTGAGCTAAAGTCAAAGGTGTGCAGAGGGTTGTGTTATTCTCTGAAAACTTCAGGCAGAAATTCCTTTTTTGTGCCTTTTCCAGCTTCCAGAGCACACCCTCAGTCCGTGGTGAGTGGCTTCCTTCCATACCCAAAGCCAACAACTGCAGGTGAAATCTTTGTCATGAGGCTTTCTCTCTGTTTTTGACCCTTCATTGAAGGGCCCTTGTGAGTACATTGAATCCATCTGAATAATCAAGTATGAGATTAGGGACCTTAGTCCTACCTGCATGCTTAATACTCTCCTGCATGTAACATGTATAACACGTGGACGTGGATTTGGATACAGACCTTTGGCAGGGGGATCTATTCTGTTCACCACACAGAAATTCCTTGGCAATGTACCATCAAGGTCATTTTGGATATGATTTCTAGTCTCATTCATTTAATATTCTTTTATTTATTTAACATCAAATAACAACATGTGCAGTGCTGGACCAAGGAATTCTCTTTTCAAAGTCATTTTTCTTTAGCCTCCAGATAAAACCAAAAAAACCATACAGCTTTATCCTGCCCTTTCCCCAATACTATAAGAGATTACAAAGCTACAGGTGAAATCTTGAACTGTCATGAAAGCTAGAGGGGCTGCCATCTCTGGTTTGCACGGGATCCCAGACTGGTCCAAAAGCCATTTCTGAGCAAATGGAGCATCAAAGCTCTCTTTAAGTTTCCTGTCCATCCACTCAATAGATTCTATCGGCTGATGGCATTAGAAGCAATTTTACTATTGTTGGTCTTGGTCAAGGAATCAAAAAGCTGTTAAGCTCTGTGGCTTAAATAGCTACAGGCTGGTGTACGTGTCACCTCACTTTTTTGTTCCCAAGTTTGATTCATAGTAGAAAAAAGTGTTTGGACAGATTATCATAAAGTTTTCTTGACATTCTAAAATGTTATGATATTTTGATTTATTTTCAGATAAATTATTACAAGGCATTGAAGTAAGTTACCGAAAAGTTCAACACAAGGACTTTTGCTCTCCTGAAACCAGATTCTGCCTGCTCCCATACAGAAGAGCTGTTGAAGGGGTCCCCACTGGTTTTTGAGTATTTACAAAGAACTTACTTTGACTCTTTATGGAGTCTTTCCAGATCCCTGCAAATATTTGAAGTTTGGGGCATGTAAAGCTTTTAAAAAGAGTGAGCAAGCATATAATTAGGCTTGAGTTTCTCTCATGGCCCAAGGCAAGGCTTATTCCAAAATGTTCCAAAGTCCTGTAAGTAATTATAACATGTTTGTGTATGCGTTTGTGGCAACATGGCTATTTCTTAAACACTTTTCTTTGTGCTATACTACAAATGGAAATAAGAATTGTTGATTCAATAAAATACCCCAGAAATGAGAAACCTTAAAATATAACAAAAGACCATAAAACTGAATTCTTTAGCAGTACATAGATAAATACAGGGTTTGTATAAAATAACAGATCATTAATATTTGCACAGTGTAAAGTTACTCTGTATAGTATGTGCATTAAAGGTTTAAAAAAAAGAGTAAATACCATTGAGAAGAGTCCTATCCTATCATTTAGCAATGCACATGCTTTAGGAAGGAAGTTAGAGAAATGGAATTCTACTTTATGACACCTGTGATCCTTAGAAAGAATCGCCCTTTGTTGTGGTAGCTGTTTAACTCCCGCCTACTGTGTTGATTGTAATTCCTATGGCCACCTTCGGTAGCCCAAACCAGGAATCCCAAGTGGCCCCAGAGGAGACAGAGAAGTCTGCCTCCTTTTGGGATTTCTCATCATCAGCTTACCTGAGTGCCTGTATCAAGGAATCCAAAAGGGAGAGCTGTCGGCAGACACTCTCCACTTGTGCTTCTCACCCTCACCAGCACTGTTGTGTACGTGCAGGAGTCTCTGACCCTTCCCGTGGGGCAGTGGAAAGCAGTCCTTGCTAAGAGCCAAAATGGTTCTACACAATTTATATTCTGTTTCCTCTTTTCCCCATATTATAATACCAATAGGACACTAAGGGACAGCAAAGATGGGCAGATTGAAGAAATAATTGTTATTTACATTTTAAAGAAAGAACTCAATTTCCTAGTCTTCCTGGTACATCTGCCTCTCTTGGCTACAGGAGGGAGAAGTAGGAAATGGAAATGTAGCTTGTTTGCCATTTGTTTCCCTGTTGCTTATTCATTCCCTGTGGGCTTAAGTAGTTTTGAGCCAGCTCTCACACTGGCTTGCCTTATCTATCTATCTATCATCTATCTATCCAAAAAAGTTGCCCTTTCCTTTTTGAATGTCTCCTATTTATAGTGTGACAAGCAGTGAGAAAATGGGCTTTTAGAACTTAAGAGGAAATTACCGTACACAGAAAGCAGATGAATAGATGCTGTCAGGTAAGATAATGACCTTCCCACCACACCTCCTAATCAGAGAGTTGTAGGTGCAAATGCACTTGATCCGTAGGTGATACTTGCCAATGCACCTGAGGTTTTGCGAGGTATCTTGGACGTGGGAAGTAAGAATGAATTTCAGCAGTGGGCATCTGTCTGCGCTCATCTTTGGGGTATTCATTTTGTATATCAATTTAGTAGCCACCAGGGCCCTGTATTTTTTTGTCTAAGTTAGCACTCAGACATTCTGGTTACTTACCTATTTTGACCTTGTCTTATCGTCTTACTTTATTTGCTTTATATGTTTGAACTTCATCTATTCCATTTATTTTGTATTACATGGGTAGAATTAAATATTTTCAAACAATACAGCAAAGGCAAATTATGCCTCACTAGACAATGTATAGGAAGCATATCTTTTTATTATTATGTAAATTTATGGAGTTTGCTTTTATGTCTTAATTTATTAATGATCTTCCAAGTTTTCCCTGTGATTGTGTTAAAATATTAGTTGGATTATATTATATTTAATTTATGTTATTATTTGAAAGTGCTTAAGAATGAAAAAATGGATTTATATTGTCTTTTCTTTGTGTTTAAATTAATAATTTATTCAGTGTCTCATTCATTCAACACATATATTTGAAGAGCCTAAGATGACAATGTAGTAATAAAGCCAGAAAATGGTGCACAAAGACATATATAATCACAAATTGTGGTACATGTTGTAATTAAAGTGAAAAAACTGCTATTATAGAAAATGTGTTGGTTGGGGGGAAAGGTGAAATCATACATCAGGGGAGGCTTTCTAAGGTAACATGGGACATGGAAAAAAATGCAAGCCACAGAAAGTGGAAAGAATATTCTAATTTTAGGTTCAAATAGCTGGAAACATAAATATCTAATTCTGTGTGGCCTAATATCTACTGTGGCTAAAGAAGATGCAGAATATTTGCATCTGAGATTCTCCCGTACCCTTTGCTGATACCAGCATCCTTGACATTTGTCCAGGTAGATCTCAGATTTTGTCTTGGTGTCAGAGGAGACAAGCTGCCTTTTAAATTAGATGACTGCTTTCAAATCTGGACTATGCCTCTGAATTGATTCTTGAATCATGTGAGAACTTATCACTGGTAGTGTTGCCAGGGAGACAGACCTATCTTCTATTTTAAGAAATGCGTTATCATGTGGACAATTGCCTGACCCATGAGGGTAGGGTTCAGTTGTGGTGGCTGGAAGGGTTAGACTGGGGGCAGGAATATGGGGGAACAGGGGATGAAGAAATAATCACCTCTTTCATACAGAATATGATGTATATTGTAGTTTATTTAGAGATCCATAAAGGAAAGGCAGATATTAATATGGTGCCAAAATATGCCTGATCGTATGGTCATCTATACATGACCTAAGTCCTTTAGACCAAGAGACTTAATCAATTATTAATTTCCAATTGACCATAGATTTCTCATCATGAGTAAGCAACAATGGTGGCATATTTTATTCATATTAGATTTACTGAGCATGTTAGAATTTAATTGTCTGAGTAAACATCTTAACATATTGTGCATCATATCATTAAAATCTGAAAGGTTCAAATGATACTTTTGGCCTTTATTACAATTGTCCTTTTATTTGAATTAATTTTATCACAGGGATGTATGTTTATAGCTTGCAATGGCAAATGCTATGACTTCTGTCTTTGAGCATAAGTTTCTGACACTCCACGCGTAGAGAGGGTGGCCAGCCTTGACAACACTCACCTCATAGTTGGTGTTCTCAGGGTCTCATGTTGTTTCCTTGGTAACTGGGAGGAATTGAGTTTTGTAGTTTGTGGAGAAGTTTGCAAAGGAATCCCAATATGATATCTACTGATTAAATCCTATTCCAAGGCTCTGTCAATACAATTTATGTCTATGGAGAACTGACACAGGAGTACCAAAGTTAGAGGTATAATAGGAGAATCATAAAATTATATTAACTCTTTTGGAGCTAGAAAGAACAGTTCTATCTATCAGAAACTCATTTTTAGAGGTATGTGTCTAAAGCCCCCAAACTTCAAAATCTGACATTTTCATTCTCAATTATGTATCCAAATGCTTATTTATCTTTTTTCTTATAAAATCCATAATTTCTCCCATTGCAATAGGAAGAAGGATAATAATGACCATTTAAGGTGACCAGATGGAAAAAGTGGAGGATTTGGAAGACTGCTGTGACTGCTATATTTTGAGGCATTTTGAGACCTATAAAGTCTGTCTCATAAAACTACTACTACTGTGAAAAATAAGGCAAGCATTGGTGTCACCTGAAATGAGAAAGGTGGGGTGACTCCTTTCTAACATGGTTACTTGAAGACTGGGTCCTTGATATCTGACTAGGGGAAGTCATTTTGCTTGTGGAAAGTGGCAAATCCTAGCCATGTAATTTTTGCAAAATCTCTTAGTTAAGGGACTCACAATTCAGCTTGAGGGTGTGACTGGATATTCCAAATGGCTTGATGTCTAAATTAATATCTAGTTGCATTGAATAACTACTGAAACATGCATGCCTTGCTACAGATTACATTTTCATAAAGATTGTTTTGATAACACTCTTCTGTAACTTACATATCTGTGAATTATATAGCCCCCATCCACCAATGTGGATATGATTTACCCCTCACTGACCTCTTTCCTCAAGAGGGCATCTTCCCTGCAAAGAATTTGGTTAAAAGTGGGTCTCCTTGTCCCTGTGCCTTGTGATCTGGGGTAGGGTATGCTACTATCCACTTGCCCAGACACCAGGCTCCTCCAAGTTCCTTTCCCACCGCCTTGTTCTCTTGGCTATAGCTTATACATAGAACTACAGGATTAGCGTCATCCCTTTTACCACTGGATCAACTTTTAACAGTAGACTTCAATGTATAACATAATCAGTGGAAGGTTTTAGGATAACCTCAGGGAATTTGAACATTAGGGAGTAGACCTGGAAGTTAGATGCTGAAGTGAATTTTCTAGAGTCTAAGGATGGAAAATGAAAGAAGCTCAGCCTTCCACATGGGGTTTCCCTGTTGGGAACACCCCAGTTCATGACTTCATTCTCTCTTTTGGTAGTCATCTTAAGTGAGGCTGCTTTCTCTCCTTCACGGTGAGAACGCTCCTCTTTGAACCTATCCCACCCCCTGCTGTATACTCCCATAGGGCACAGCCACGCCTACTGCTACCAGATAATAGTCCATGGCTATTTGTAATATCTGAGTTATGAAATTTGGGATAAAAGCAGGTGGGTTTTGGTAGAAGTTTAAGGGAAAGAGGAGTCAGATTAGTTGCTCCACAGAAATTCAGTTTTAGAGTGTGTCTCAGGACTCCTAACCCTCTCCTCACTCCCACCCAAATTTGACATTCTGATAACTCTTGCTGGAGAATAACTCCTGGAAGCAGTTGTGGACATGTGAATTCTCAAGGAAAAACTAGATAAATTAGTATGTATCAGTTTAAGATCAATGGTTATCTTCATCTTGGAAAGCACACAGCACTGGAAATGATCTTGCATTTTAGAAGACAGCTCTTCACATTGTTAATTCTAAGGTGTCATAGATCTCTTTTTTTCTGATTCTTAGCTTCCAAGATCTGCAATGAGGTTTAAGTTTTCATAAGGCAAACAGATTAATGTCTTAACAAACAAAATAGCAACTTTCTTTCATTCTAAATTTAAGGTGTAGACAGTTCAGTTATATCCTGAGGTGCTGAAAGGGGGGAATCGTTGTTACTCCAGATGACGGTAGGCCATTGTTACCTCATCCATCAGAGAGACAGCAAATCTCCTTCGGGGGTCTAGGATCTAGCTCTGGATGACACAGGAAGATTTTAGCTGACTGCTCTTGTCTTTGCTCCCTCTCTGGAACTATCTCAGAAATTTATGAACAAATTTCAGCTTATTTTACAACCCAAACTCGGTGTTTGAAATGGAGGTGCTCTGCTTCCTTGGACCCCCAGGGATTTTACAAGTGAGGTCATTTGGAGGGTTTCATCCCAAGCAGATGGCAGCACACCCCACTCCAGAAGAGAAGGGACAAGGACAAGAAGACCCTTTCTAACCACCAAGAAACCTCCCGTATGGCAGCACCTGTGGCTCAAAGGAATAGGGCGCCAGCCCCATATACTGGAGGTATATGGCCAAAAAAAAAAAGAAAAAAGAAATCTCCCCAAAGGGGACTTCTCCAGAGTTATAGATAAATGTGCACAATAATTGAAGTGTCTCTGACTTCCCTTCAATATATTTCTTTATGTAACCCCAAGAACTCCTAACCTTGACCATGCCTGTGACAAAAACGAGGAGTTATTGAAATTTATGCTCACAGGCTCCATACCCCGCCCCATCACTCTTCAGGCAGGATATTTTACCCTTCAGGATAAACCCCGGTTGTATCATGAAATTCCCCCAAAGATATGTCCTTTATGCCATTGAGTCATATATAATTATCACACAGAATTATCTGCCAAGTCTTTCTTTTCTAATCTGGCTGATTTGTCAAAATAAGCTCAGCCACCTGAAAAACTGTTCCAAGGAAATTTACAGGACTCGCAGCTGAAGGTGACCTGCCCTGAACATCTTTGTTTATGCCATGGGCTGTCATCTCCTGCTAACCTTCAGTCCTACAGGTGGAAGGGAGCTGTTGGGATCAGTAAAATAGAAAATATCCTATTTTTGGAGTTGAAACACAGTCTTTTTAGTAAGGTATTTCAAGAATGGCAAAAAAAAGTATCCAGTATACTCAATATTAATAGGAAGCCAATATATAAACAACTACCTTCTCACACCAAAGGAAAAACACAAGTATAGTCTAGCAAGGGGGAGTGGAGAGATGGGGAGGGCAGGCGTGGGTGATTGGTGGGATCTCACCTAATGTGCACAGTGTGGGGTGTTCAGCACCCTCCCTAGATGAAGAGCTCAACTACAGCATGGACTTTACCTTAGAAATGAAAACAATGTAACCTAAACATTTGTACCCTCATAGTAATCTGAAATAAAATTAAAAGAAAAAAATCCTATTTCATCACACTAAGGGCAGAGCCGCACGAAGATCCTCATGAGAACAATTCCTTATGATTCTAGCATGTCCCAGAATCTAGGACATTTTGTAAATTTGTTTCCATTAATTTCTGGAACTAATTTCTCTCTCTGGTGGGTCCCTGGAATGGACGCTCTGTCAACAGCTCCATCACTGTTATCTCCTCTCCCTTTTTGTTTTCAGTAACTACCTTGCTCCTGAATATGAGTAAGACAAGTCACCACACACCGTATAAGGCTGTATAAGGCTTTACGTGATGTTGGATGGGGTGTATGTGTGTGATACATTTGCAAGCCAGAAGGTTTACAGTAGCAGTATCTAAGAACCTCAGTTGACTTGCTATGCATGGATTAACCATTGTCCTGGAGATCTGTGAAGAGCAGTATTGTGTCTACTAATACTGGCAATAAACCAAATTGAGATTTATGGTTCAAAATCTGTCTATTGGCTTGCCTTTTCTTGCCCTTTTTTGGGTAATTTTTATCTTGACTATTTCTCTATTCTTTTCTTTGGAGTCCAGGTTTCAAGGCATCTGTAAACTCTGTTTTTCCCCTTCCCCCCAAGCCTGCTCTTGTTCACATCTACTGGGGTTTCTCACTTTTGTCCCATCTGTGCTCCTCCCCAGAGATTGCTAAGTGGCTTCGAATGGGTCATGCTGTTTGATCTTCGAATTTTTTTTCTATTTCTCTTTCAGCTTCCTGAGATTTCTGCACTGACTGGTAATGTTGCTCCCAGGATTACGATCTGGAATGACTGTTATGTTGCCTATACAAGGCACCTACCTGTAATTGAAGGTAGGCTGTTCATACTTTCAAATTCTGGCAAAGTTCCTCTCTGTGTTCATTGTCGGGACACAGGCAAGACATGAACCCTGACTATTGAATTCCACTTCAGAAAGGTACCAGGATAAAATCACTCTTTATTCAAACAGATTCAAACAAACTGGAGCCAAGAGAGTACCAAGGAGGAGGCCTCAGGTACACATGTCTGAGATAAAGATTATCTCAAGAGTTTTCTAAAAATAACCTGACAAAATTCTTTAGGATCATAGCAATTCAGGTAAGAAGCACTCAAAAGAACACCCGCCTGCTAATGGCATCTCCACCAATGAACTGATGCCAAGCCTGGATTTGAGTCTCTGAAACCAATGAAGTCTGTTCCCAAGGAGCTTATATGAACTTCTCCTTTGAAAATGAAAGTTTCCCTTTATGCTAACCTCTTCAGATGCATATGTGGCTTGCCCTAGCAGTGTATCTGAGCTTATAATCCTCTTTTCTAATTCCTGAATAAATTAAACATAATTGGACATATTTCCCTCTGTTTTCTTTTTGGTTCACATACCCTAGCACAAAAATAAGCTATTGCTGTATTAGATGAGAAGATGATTGCTTCTATGTTTTTACAACTATAAGTTTTTTGGCAAGAAAGGTAAAGATAATTATTTTTATATAGGTTGGATCAAGGATTAAATGAAGCTAAGATGCACTTGAGAGACTCTAGAATCCACTTAGTAGCAGAAATGCCTATTTTTTTTCCTTCTTTAGTTATCTCACAAACTATAAAAGTGCATGCCTCTTTGCCCACATCTAGCACTCAATATCGTATGAGAGGATTTTCTTGATCTCATTCATGTCCTTGAATTATGATATTAATCCTTTAAGTGCATATAGACTAAGTCTGAAATCAAGACATTAAAGGATCAGCTATAATAGTTTTACACATAAATATAATGTAAACCCATGAATGAAATGTATAAAATTCAAATACTGACAATATAAACCAAATCTATTTGGTATCCAAATAAATAGAGGAAATAAAAAAACTATATAGATATGATTCATAAGCTTTGTCCCAAATATTTTTATGGAGAATGAAAAAGAAAGACAAATTGCCTGAAGGAATAGGTGATTTTCCTAGCATGATTTGGACAAATAGAAAGGAAAAAGAGAGAAACTTAAAAGCCAAAGCAGACTATCATACTATCAGGGCAACATTGAGGCAGGGGGTTGGGCTTGGGCCTCTGAGAAAGGCAAGGGTGTGGGTGCAGTGGGTAGTGGAGGCTGAGATCTAATGAGCAGTGACTCAGGAAATAAAAGTCAAGAGAGGAATCACAGATTCAGAAAAATAATTACATAGGAGCAGATACAGGCAAAAACACTTTTGTAAGTTCAGTCTCAACAACAACAGAAAAATTGAAGTGTATAAATCTTATGTATACAGTATCCAAGGCGATAATCAGACAAGTGAGTGTTGAAAGATAAAGGGTGTTTATTTCAAAGTTTCTTATAATTGCAAACATTAGAAAGAGCTAAATTGCCCAACAACACAATGTTTGATTAAATAAATCACAGCACATTCAAACACTGGAATAACTTGTAGCAATTAAAATGGCATAGATTGTATCTTCATCAACATGGGAATGTGACGGGGATGTGTTCACAACACATATGTGGAAATGTGTGCATTGTATTTATGTGTAATAAAGGTAGGCTACCAAAAAAATCATTAAAAACACAACCTATCTAATATTTTAAAAGTAAATTATGCTGGATGTGTTGGTTCATGCTTGTAATCTTAGCATTCCAGGTGGCCGAGGTGGATGGATTGCCTGAGCTCACGGGTTCGAGACCAGCCTGAGCAAGAGAGAGACTCTGTCTCTAATAAAAACAAACAAACAACAACCACACACACAAAAAACCCCACACAAAACAAAAAAGAATAGCTGGGCATTGTGACCTGAGCCTGTATTCCCAGCTACTCGGGATGAAGAGCAAGAGAATCATTTAAGCCTATGAGTTTGAAGTTCCTGTGAGCTACGATGCCAGGGCACTCTACTGACAGCAACAAAATGAGACTCTGTCTCAAAAATAAAAAAAGGATATTACACGCATATTCACATAGACACACACACACAGATAGGCCCAGAGGGATAATTTTGATAATGGATCTCTGGGATAGTGAGATTAAAGTTAATTACTTTTTTTCTTTTTTATGTTCTTTGGTGTGTGTTTTGTAAGCTATTACTTGCAATGACATTGTATTGATTTTATCATCAGAAAACAATTTAACTAAGAGAAAAGGATGTCTCAGTATAAAGTCGCTAGTTAAAATGAACACCGGGCATGTCAGCATATTGTCAAAGCTTTGAAGTTTTCAGATCCTGCATTATGGGGAGCAAATATTCTGTTCATTTACTATTGTTTTTCCTTCTTTCAGGAGCACCAGGGCTATTACAAAATGATTCAGAAGAATCCGGGCCCGAGTTGTTCAAAAAACAAGGGCACTTCACAAACCACCATAAAATACAGGCAATTACAAGTTTCATAAAATTTGTGCTGAAAAGGACCTTAGAGGTTTATTCCAGCTTCCTCATTTTTCATACAAGGATGCTGCGACCCAAAGAGTGTACTTGATTTACTAAAAATAGTCCTTGTAATAGAAACAGGGACAAGACCAAAACTCACAATGCAGTATTTACTTATTTTTTAAAATTTTAAACTTTAAATCTGAATCATTTTACTATGTCATGATTATTACAGCTAGCAAAATGCAGAACTGAAAGAAGAGAAAAAACAGATTTATTTTCTTTTTTTACTAATTTCTATCTTTTTTTTTTTTTTGAGACAGTGTCTTTCTCTGTTACCCTTGGTAGAATGCTGTGGCATTATAGCTCACAGCAATCTCACACTCTTGGGCTCAAGCAACTATCTTGCCTTAGCCTCCCAAGTAGCTGGGACTACAGGTGCCCTTCACAACGCCCGGCTATTTTTAGAGATGGAGGCTTGCCCTTGCTGAGGCTGGTCTTGAACTCCTGAGCTCAAGCAATCCACCCGCCTGAGCCTCCCAGAGTGCTGAGATTGCAGGTGTGAGCAACTGTGCCTGGTCCTACAGTGTCTTTTTAACATAGGAAATCATGTCCTTCGGTTGTGTGTCTGTTCTGGAATTAATTGTCAATGTTT
>CAUYQV010101794.1:0-14238 GCA_963574575.1 Galagoides demidoff
GGATGGGTGGGTGGGTGGATGGATGGATGGATGGATGGATGGATGGATGGGTGGATGGATGGATGGATGGGTGGGTGGATGGGTGGATGGATGGATGGATGGATGGATAGATGGATGGGTGGATGGATGGGTGGATGGATGGATAGATGGAGGGGTGGGTGGGTGGATGGATGGATGGATGGATGGATGGATGGATGGGTGGTTGGATGGGTGGATGGATGGTTAGATGTATGGGTGGATGGATGGGTGGGTGGTTGGGTGGATGGATGGATGGATGGATGGATATCAGAGGGGGGAGATAGTAGATAGGTAATAGATGGGTATTTTAATGAAGATAATAATTCTGGAGCTTTGGGGGGATTTTAAAGACTTTTATGGGAATAAATTAAATTTATTATTGGAGTGGAAATAAATCTGTTTTCGGAAGGGAAAAAGTAAGAAACATTCAGTAAATCTTTACCAAGCCACGAATAGTAGATATATCAAATTGTGAATTTTATACTTTGAATAATTATAAAATCACAAGTATTTTACATTTCTCAGAACTGTATGTAGATAGCAATTTAAAGAACATACCATTTGTGTGTGCTGTGTAGGTATTTTAGAAACAAACGAGAGATTTTAGAAACTATGCATGTGAAAAATTCACTAATTTATTTAGTCACTCTGTTGTTTCTTGATGAGTGCCTAGGGCATATCAGACAGTGGAGAAATTGGGGTCATTAGCACAGTCTCACTGGAGTTGCGTCTGGTTCTTTCAGACTACATGACAATGTGTGCTGATAATTATAGAAGTAAAGCAAGAAAAGAGGAATGGGGTACAGAATGACTTTGATGAACTTGCTCATATATGCACACCAATAGAAATAGTACTTCCTAATTGCAAACGTATAGCACGTGTTTCAGTTAGAAACTCCTTGTACATGCACTCGGGCATTCATTTCACACAGAAATAAAAACTGAAATCGCTTGTAGCATGTGAATAAAATGAAACAAATGAGCTTGACCTCTAGACTTTTCAGCTCATGCAAAACTTTAAGATTTCAATTCCTATAAAATTTTAAAAGTCCCCCCAGATGAGTTTATTTCTGGGAACTTTGTTGACACCTTCTTTGGCAAAGAAAAGTGACTGAAACCTACTAGAGCAGAGAATGGTAACTTCCTGTTAAAATATTGGAATTTTCCAATAGAGGAAAGAAATTTAAAAAAAAAATAATATCCTTAAAAAATAATACCCAAGGTAATGAAAGAATCAGACGATATGTAAAAATAAAATAAATAATTTGCTGTTGCTATAATATTTGAAAATAAAACGTTAAAGACATGATTTCACATATATATTCCTAATAGTTGAGTCATTTAGGTCATTATCACTTATGTGCACAGATAAATCTGGGAGATGACTAAGGCTAAAGATGATCATTACCAAATCCCTTTCTTTAATAAAGATCATGATAATTGGAGAAGCAAGATTAAAACTATTTCTTTTTCATGAGTTTTGGAAATGGGTAGTAAAAGGTTTTGAGTACCCCAAATTCTTCTAAAAATATCTACTGAATGGACTAGTTTTGTAAATGAATTTTTTTATGCAATAGGAGGTGGTTTCCCAGGATCCCATCTTTAAAAGGAAGGAATTAGGAAATTTAGCTTTGAGTTCAGACTTCATCTTTTTCAACCTTCCTACCTCATTTAGAAACTCAGAGGTTTGAGTTAATTTCTTTCCCCAGTCTCTTCCAGTTCTAAAAGTGTCCAACAACTTGCCTGTGTACCTTGAGGTATTTGAACAGTTTCAAGAAAATCTTGAATCATATTGAAAGAAGTTGCCATTGCATCCATATGGGAGTACAGAACAAAACTTGCAAACAGTTGCTGCTCATTACAGCTGATAGGCTATAAATGGTTGTTGACACTGAGACCAGATGTCATGGAAAATCCTGCATCATTAGGAAACAATGGGGGTAGGGAAGGAACCTATGTGTGAGAATGTCAGTAGACTCTATTTAAAAACCCAGTTAAAAAGTGATTGCTTTGTAAGAGCTTAGAGATAATCTCCAGATGTAAAAACTAACCTAATAGATTGCACTTAAGTTGTTATTATTAATGCAGACATTTCTCAAGTCATGGACATTCATTACAAACATTAATTACTCTGCACATTGACATGGCCACATTAGTTACTAATGTATATATTGTCTCTACAGGGGACCAGGGATCCTGTGATAAAATCCCACCAGATATTATCACTCCATAGATACTGACACAAGGTATCATTTAGTAGCCTTATTTCATGTCAGAGATGAAGGAACTAATTAATTAGCTCTAAGAATTCTGCAAGTTATCCAAGTCCATGTAGCTAACAGTTAAGGCCAGGACGTGAACCCACATATTCACCTTCCTCCCAGACCATCATGCTACTGGTTTCTCTCTCAGTGCTGTGCCCCAGGGTCACCTGTAGTGCATTGGAAGATCTTTGTTTCTGTTCTCACTTGTCTCATTGGTCTTAGAAAATTAAAATAGTGGAATGGTGGCAGATGTGTGTGTAGTGGTGACCCTTTCTAAGGAGGTAGTCACAAATTAGGTGAGAGATTCTACTCCTTAGGCTTTGGTGGAAGACTAGACAAATTATCTTCCTTTCTGTAGGTATTCAGAATTTAAACTAACCTTCCGAATGAAATTTGTAGTAAAATATAAATTTTTAAGTTGGAGGCTCTGTGAATGGTGGCGAATCAGGAAAATAAGAATTTCCTGTCCTGATTAAAATGTTGCTTTAGGAAGCTTTGGTGATTAAGCCACCCATGCCCTCACAGAACATGGTAATAGGACGATTCAAACCAATGTATTCTAAAGAGTTACATAGAAATCAAATTTGCGATATTTTTAACGTTTAGTTGGAGCTGTCATAATCTTATGACAAAGCATTAGAAAGCAAATAATCCTTTAATAAAGTCAATAATTATTCTAATTTTTCAGCTTTCATTCTATAATTCTGTATTTTAGGTCTGCCTGAAAGATACACATAAACATGAAATCATTTCAGTGCCATTAATGTGAAAATCTCTATGATCACTTTGAAATAGCCCTGCCTTTTCCTGCACATAACTGCAGCTGAACAGTCTTCCTGGGTATAAAGTGAAACACTACTCCACATGGATTCATTATCTTCCTGGATGACTCACAAGGCCCCACAGAGAGGTCTTCTAGGTCATCTCTAGTTATGAATATTTGCCCCAGTCACTCGTAGGTCATGCATGATAAAACTCTAAGGCATTCCATTTCTTCTGAATTGGCAGATACTTGGTGTTTAAGGGCATAAGGCATACAGCACTGCCCAGAGCTTTTTTATGTAGTGCTAAGAGTTAAAAACACATTCAGTGTTTTAAAAGTTCATTCACTAATGACATCAGCATTTGCTCTAAAACTTCATGACCACTTGACTTAAAAGACCTAAAATGCCTTTGCTTTCTGAAAAGATTGGAACTCTTTTTTTCTTTTTAATGAGTCTGTGGTTGACAAATTAGGACAGATTTGTTAGGAAAAATCTGTGACATCTTAATGCTTTTGAACATGAAGGTCGCAAAGAAATAAAAGCAACTATTGCCTACAGTAGTTATTTCTAAGTTATTATTCAATAAATTAATAGTTGGAAATTACTTCTTGATCAAACACAAAAATGCATGAATGTGGTAAACTATAACAAATTTTGGTTATAAACATAAAATATCAAATGTGAATAATTTGATATGATTAGATACTATAATATAGTGAAAGATAACCAGAGTTCCAAATAATTTCGGATTTACTAAAAGTTATTGCAGCACGGAGCTCTTTCATACTCTTGAGGCATCATTCCATATTCCAAATTAAATTATATATTTAGTGTTGAGGTAGTTCAAAAGCCCTCTCAGCCCCCCAAAATTACAAAAGTTTTCTCACATTCACTAATTGTCATAGTAGTGATGGATCTGATGGCAGTGAGCAGCAGTAGCCTGAAGAAGTCTGGTACTCGATTAAAACTTAACTTGCCCACACTCTGATTTCTTATAGATTTAACCTAATTTCTTCCAAGCTCTGGTTATGGGTCTTTGCTAATTTGCATGGCTGGCTTAATTAATAGATTCAATGCTGGTTTGGGCTGTGTTTACATAAGGTCAAAACCACCAAAAGAACTGACTAATCAAGTCAGAAAAAAAAAATAGCCAATTTGATTTAAAAAATAAAATGACTCGTTTGTCAAACTACAAAAGAAATTAATTTGATTTTGGAATTTTTAGACAAATTGTTTTGGCACTGGTAAAGTCCATTGTTTCCCAACTTTTTCCATCTGAGACACACCTTTAAATTTGTTGGTTCTTAATTCCAAAGTAGGCAGACTTTGAGCCACTCTCCCATTTATGTATGTGTATGTGTGCAATCTAGGCTGAGAGCTGGAATTGTACAGCCTTAGCTATTTGTATTAATCAGCCTTCTTTTGTTGAATAAATTCTCCCTTAATTTTTAAAAAACCTCCAAAGGGGGTCCCGAGTAATTAAATACTTTGCCCTGGTACTTGTTTTCAAAGTACAGATGTGTCTTGATGCACTGGTTGGGAAACAGTGGTGTAGACACAGCCTAATCCCAAGACTGAGTAATGATAAATACCCAAGAAAATAAAAATGTATCTTTCTCATGGTATTTTGAGATGGGAACATAAGTATATCAGTAATGCTTTGAATCATACTTTGAAGAAATGTAAATTACGTTTTAAAAGCTGGCTTGTAAAGAAAAAAAGCTAACTATAACATTTGGCAAATAGTAGTATATACTCTTTCTGCCTTTAAGAATAAACAGATTCTTAAAGACAGCAATTTTAATTCACAATTGAGAGTAAAGTGTCCAAAATTTATACAGAAATTGTTTGGAAACATTGAGAAATCAAAATCACTACATTTGGGTCCAAACTCTTGAAGTTAACTAGGATTCAATTTGCAAGTTTCATTTGCCAAATGTCTGTAAATTGGTCCAACTCTTGTTATCATTTTGCCAAGTTTCCTTCTGCTGACAATGTCTGTTCTCTGTTAGGCTCTAAGTCAATGTCCGTGGCCAAGTGTGAATCTTAAGTGGTCCTTGGAACATGTGAGCAGGTCCAGACAGGTGCTCTCATTCATATGATATCTCCCCAAGTGTATTCTCTCTTGTATCAAGCATCTCTCCAGTTCACTTATGCATCTGTCTGAAGCCTGCACACATGATAATTTTTAATCATTGTCTAACTATATTTTCCCTGGGATTTAGGATGGCAGTCTCCAGGAGAGACCACAGTGCATGACTTTTTTTTTTCCTAATCCTATAAAATGTTAATTTTGAATAGTTACTTAAAATAGGTTCTCACTTCAGTCTCTTTTTTTTCTTTCTAAATAAAGCCTGAGAATTTGCTTTTAGCTAGCAAATCCAAGGGAGCAGCTGTGAAATTGGCAGACTTTGGCTTAGCCATAGAAGTTCAAGGAGACCAGCAGGCTTGGTTTGGTAAGTAGGGCCTCTCTCTCCTCTCCTTCACTACCTGTAGTCTTCTGATGTCTAACTTCTCCCAATCCCACTTCCTAGCCAAAATAAAATGGAGAAGTTCATCCTAACAACAATTTGACTAATTTTAAGATATTGAACGTTTATAAGCACTCGATTTTACTATAATTAAAGGGTATAAATCTAGACATAATTAAAAGAAAATATAAATGGGAGAGCAAGAAGAGATATACTTTTTTCCTTAAAGGCTGGGTGAGAAAATGGATCCTATACTAAGAATTAATTGAATGATTGCAATGTTTAAAGAGTGGTGTTTTTTTTTTTTTTTTTGAGAGAGAGAGAAAATTTGTATATATTGTTTACATATATCCTTACATGGTGCCAAAAGCTGATATGTGAATAGTAGGTACAAAATAGTTCACATACAATGTTGTGCTTGGTAATTAGTGAATTAAAGATTTTTTAAAATATTATAAAGCGTTATATTTATGTGTGTGTTTCATCTTAATCATATTTTATTTCTTGAACCTCACAGTTTCCTCTCTCAAATTCTGATAATTTTGTAATTTCCATCTGATAAAAGTTTTATTTGCAAATAAGGCAGAAAGTAACTCTAAACAAATTCAAATTATAGTATTTCTAACTGAGGTTATTTATTATTTTAATATTCAGTCTAAATTAGTTTACATGTCGATTCCCTTATGTATCCTCTATGCTGTTTCTCTGTATTTACCCATTTCTCATGTAGAGTTATAAACTTTTCTTCTACTTTCAATGTATTGGTTAGATCATTTTAAGCGAGATAGTCAGCTGAGTCTGGTGGCTCACACCTGTAATCCCAGCACTTTGGGAAGCTGAGGGAGGAGGATCACTTGAGGCCAGGAGTTTAAGACCAACCTAGACAACATAGTGAGACCCCAGTCTCTACAAAAAAATGTTTAAAAATTAACCAGCTATGGGGACATGTGCCTGTGGTCCCAACTACTCAGGAGGCTGAAGTGGGAAGATACCTTAAGCCCAAGAATTCAGGATTATGATGAGCTGTGATTATGCCACTACACATACACTGTTTCTGAAGAAAAAAGAAAAGGCTCAACAGCAAATAGGGAGCTCAAACTAAAAGCATGCTTATTTTATATGCAAATGCTCCTGTGTATTCCTAACATACGCATCTCCTAAGATGTACACATAGCCCCCAGGATTCACCACATTGCTTCTGATCTGACCCGCTACTTCATGGAAGTGGATGGCAGGTGGCCTTACCGGCAGCCTCATTTAGGACTTCAGCTTCTTCAATAGTACCTGACGGTTACCCTTGTTTGCCATCCCTCCCAAGTTCAGTATTACCTTCCACATTGAGTCCTTACCCTTTACCCCAGATGAATTTAATACCTACAGACTTGTCATTTGGTTTGTCGTATTTTGACATTTGCATAAGATTTTTCCAGTTAACTCCAAACTGAAAGAAGGTAGGACGTAGAGTCATTCCTGCAAATTGGATATTCACATGGATTTCTGTATCCTGGGAGACCACGTAGCTGACAACAGATAAAGCATGCACAGGAGTTGGGGAGTCAACAGGAAGGAGAGGGGCTATCACAGAGATGGGCAGAAGAAATTCCTGGAACCCATGAATTAAATAGGAAGTCCTGACCCTCCAGGAACTGAGGCTTCTGTATCAACAACTATGTAGCATTCATGGTGGGAATTTTTTACCATAGGCAAACATGAGGTGGTCTGGAAACACAAGAGAGCCTTTGGGGGAGATGCAGTAACTGCTTTAAAGCTTATGTTGTCTAAAGGACGTTTGTCCATTGGCATCCAAAGAGCCTGCAGCCTTCCAAGACAAAGAGATGTGCACATGCCAAGGCTTAGAGGGAGGAGAGTGTTTACTGTATTTTAAGAATGTCAAGAACTTTGATGTAACTAAAGTGTAAAATAGACTGGAATGAATGGTAGTTAATGAGGCAGGAAAGGATTTTATCTTTTTCTGAAGGGTTTGACTTTATTTATTTATTTGTTTTTGAGACAGAGTCTCACCATGTCACCCTTGGTAGAGATGGCATCACAGCTCACAGCAAGCTCAAACTCTTGGGCTTGAGTGAATCTCTTGCCTCAGCCTCCCAAACAGCTGGGACCACAGGCGCCTGCCACAACGCCTGGCAGTTTTGTGTTGCAGTTGTCATTGCTGGTTACCTGCTGTGGGCCGGGCTCAAACCCGCCACCTTCAGTGTATGTGGCTGGCACTGTAACCACTGTGCTAGGGGCGCCGAACCTGAAGGGTTTGACTCTTATCTTAGAGATTTTAAGGAGTTAGTGAAACATTTTTTAGTGGCAAGGAACATAATTTGGCTTATGCCCTGTAATAATAATGACTTCAGCAGTAGAGCAGAGAATGGTTTAAGGACACTTACCCTGAAAGCAAGAGCTCAGTTAAACTAAAGCAGCAGCTCAGCTTCTGCACAGTGACAGCTCCAGCCAGGGAGTAGATAGAAGCAAGTAAGTTCCAGATGATACACAAAGCAGACAGGAACTCTGAGCTCTATGGGAATCTACTGAGAAGAAATTAAAGTCCCAGACATTGGGTTCAAAGGCAGGACTCTATTTCTGTCTACAGCAGTGGTTCTAACCTGTGGGTCACAACCCAAGGAACTGTATTGAAGGGTCGCAGCATTAGGAAGGTTGAGAACCACTGATCTAAAGTAAAGCAGGATCCCACTCCATAAGAGAATTGGGATGTTAGGCAGGCACTGAAATAAGGACGAGGTCCAGAGATAAAATTGCCAGAACTAGGTACAGGTGATGACTGGTTGTCAGGAGTAAGGCAGAAGGCTTTATTATCAGAACTGAGGCTGAAAATTAACATCAGTAAGATGGCTTGGTGATTACAAGAGTGTTGGAATCAGGCTCCTAAAATCGGTCCAGCTTTTGAGCTCTATGTTTTATTTCCTTTGTAAAGTCACATTTAGTTTTGTTTTGTTTTCTTTTTTTTTTTTTTGAGACAGAGCCTCAAGCTGTCCCCCTGGGTAGAGTGCTGTGGCATCACAGCTCACAGCAAACTCCAACTCCTGGGCTCAAGGGAGTCTCTTGCCTCCGCCTCCCAAGTAGCTGGGACCATAGGTACCCGCCACAATGCCCGGTTATTTTTTTGGTTGCAGCCAGCATTGTTGTTTGGCGGGCCTGGGCTGGATTCAAACCCACCACCTTAGGTGTATGTGACTGGCGCCTTAGCCACTTGAGCCACAGGCACCGAGCCAGTCACATTTAGTTTTGAGGTCAGAACTGTGTGCAGTGAAAAGAATTCTGCCTTTTGAATCAGAATACCTGAATTTATACCCAGTTTCTAATTCTTAATAGCTGTGTGACACTGAGCGAGTCACTAACTTTGTGAGGTCCTTATCCTCTTTGTAAACAGAATAATCAACACTCCTTCACCAGGACCTTTATAAGACTGAGTGAAGCAATCTGCAGGAGCATGACTGAGCTGTAAAAGATGTCTAGAAAGTTGTCAACACCATTTAGATATGAAACACGATGTCACAGTCCTCTGCATATTCCGTGATAGTGATTTTGTGAATTGAGTGAAAGACTGAATATCAGGTTAGTGAAAGCAGCAGCACCCAAACCAAAGTACACAGACTTTCAAATTGTAATAGTTCATCTCTCAAAGTAAGCTAGTCCCAGGCAATGCCAGATCAATAATAGAATCCCCACTTCTTCATCTATGTGGTGTTATCAGTAGGTGTTACGCTACCCGTTAGAGGGATGATGTTTAAAAGCAGGTACCTCTGAAGTTCTAAGGAAATTTAGCAATTCAGAACATAGAAAAATATAGTTTCTAAACATGAAAGAATACATTTTTTCCCTCATGTTCAAGTAAATCCTCCTGGTAACCTGAGAGAAAGGAGCACGTGGTGTGTATATTTATTTTGGGGGTACTGCCAAATATATTTTAGGTTATTAGGAGTAAAGGCATATTTTACTATGAATGACTTGTTTCCACATTTATTCATTATTATCTGCCATCATCGTCTCCTGCATCTGACTGATTAATTTTATCTTTTAAAAGGTAACATCAGTAGTTAGTGAAGAAAGGCTTTGTTGTTTTAATAAGAGCAGAACAGAACTCTTTCTTCATTACATATAATGCCAGAGCTTCAAGCTTTTGCATACTCAGGTTTTAATGGAAACATGAAGTCCATACAAATAAGGAAAAGTATATTATACACATGCAAGACAGTATATAATGGAAAGCATTAGGAAACTACTTGTCATATTCTTTTTAATCCTCATTTTTTTAATTAAGTCATTTGTATATAGATTATAAATACATTTATGCCATTATAGGAATCAATGTGTTGCTTATTTGTACAAATTGGAATGCTTACATTCTACTAAGCAACATGGCCTTCACCACTTTTTTAGTAAAGTATCTCAGGAATGGGAAAAAAAAAACCCATCCAATGTACTCAGTACTACTGTGAAACCAATTTAATTCTCATTTTTGAGTCCAAATATATTTGTTTTTTCCTCATTTTTGCTTCTCACTATCTAGCCCTATTCTATTCAAATACTAGCAAAATTGCTAGAAGAAACACCTCATGTCACTATTCTTGATAAGATGGCTAGAAAATTTACCAAAGAAACTGCACTGTGCCTGTTTCTCTTGTGGAACTGGATATGTTTTTTGCAATATGCGTCTGGAATTTTGTTGCTACTGGATTAAAAGGATAACTACCAAGCTCTTGATCCATGGAAGAATTACTTTACTTAGTTGCTGTTATGTCACTTTTAAAAAAATATTAAGTTTCTTTTAATGTCAATGTGTTGCGATGGATACATTTCCAACAGTAAGTAATTCTGTTTTCTGTTTATCTGTTTTGATATTCCGATTGGTTTTTCAGAGTAGGGAACATATCCCATCCCTAAAGAAGGCAAGCTCTCCCTGGTCTCTCTGTTGGTTCCATATATCATGATAATCCTAGACTCTTAAAAGTGCAATCTCCCACTGAAGAAAGCTTTATTCATTGTACCCCGAGTATTTCTGTATTGATGAGGTCACATTGTACATTACGTGGCTGATGTCCATAGGTGCAGATGCAAGCTTCCATATTCTTGGGATAAGGATCCCACTGACTGCTCAACTGATGGTTGTAATTAAATAAGAATGATTATAATAGTATTCTTTTAGCAATTTAGTCTCCAGAAAATATTTATAATAACTTCCGTTTAAAATAATCTTTCTTACTTACATAGGGACTTACTTCTCCTTCCCTAGGGGAAATACCATTAACATTTCCTGATCATGGCCATGAATTATCGGTTATTTCAGTCATACATTAAAGTTTACTACTTTTAGGTTGGAGAGTACAGACTGTATATGAAAGAGTGGTCGAAATTCAGAGTGAAAAAAGGTCTCTGAGACTGTAGGTAGCTAAGGAGAGCTCTAAGATGAAAATAATTTAGAGCCTGCTCTCTCAGAAGAAAAAAAAATATGCATCCAAAAACAGAAAAATTAGCATCAAGAGTGAGATTGAGAAGTCCATTTTAAGAAACTCTAAAGATTATAGTCAGATCAAGAAGTCCTGGAAAGAACACAATCATATTGGAGGAATGAAGGAGAACCAGATGATAAAGGATGTGAAAGTCGTGCTTGGGCTCGTGGGTCTCATCTAGACTTTGGCATCAGTTTCTCACTGGAGTCGCCCCGCCTGGATCTCAACTGGAGAGGCGTTGGAGAGAGTGAGCGGGAACGGGGAGGGCAGGTCTGGCATCCCACCAGCACGGGGAAGCTTTCAAAACTAGCAGGTACATCTGGAACAGGCTCCACATAACTCCTACAAGTAATTTTCAAATTTTAGGAAGTGGAGCCAGAACTATTACTTAGTAATTCTTTTAAAACTACCGATCAAACATTTCTTTCAAAGAAAAATTTAAGTAAAGGTCGTTTAGCTATGTTCTGTGTAAAGCTTAAGCTGCAGCATACAGGTCTTTTCTGGAGTCCATTATCGTTATCCACCCCCACCTTTCTGCAAAACCAAGTCAAGAAAGTAATAAAATTAAAAACAAAAATCAAAAACGAATGAGCCCCAAATTCTTAGCTAACGTAATTATGTTTAAAGAATTAACTAGGCTTTGATATATGTTCTTTTATTTATACCTCTTTGCTTATCATTTGTACCTAATAAGTATAAATTTGTTGGAGCAACAAGGGGGGAAAGGTTCTCTTGAGCCCTTTGCATGCCAGTAAATACACAATGGATTTTTTCTGTGACTTGTAGTTGGAAGAATTCCTGATTACATATCCTTTTGAAGACATGTTTTCTGTTGGTGTTTGTAAAGAAAACTTCCAAATGAGATGTAATTATTTTTAGCATTTCTAAGTAATTATTTTTACTGAAAACATTATTATTTTCAGAAATAAGAATCTAACTATAAATTGACTGTTAATAAAGTGCAACTTCCTGAATTCTTCGCTGATTTATAAAACATGAACCTTTGTTTTACCACCTTATTTTTCCTGACCCTCCTTCCCTAAGTTGAATGTCTAATTCAGGTGTCCTCAAACTACGGCCTGCAGGCCACATGCAGCCAACCTAGGACATTTATCCGGCCCGCCAGGTGTTTTTGTCGCCGCTGCCTGTCCTGCTTAGCAGCTGACTCGTCCTGGGGCCCGCAGTCCGGCCCTCCCACGGTCTGAGGGACAGTGAACTGGCCCCCTGTTTAAAAAGTTTGAGGACCCCTGGTCTAGTTGATAGTTTTCAACAGGGACTCATCTGAATATTCCCGAGTCCTCTCTTTAGTTGCCGGTTATAAGGACTCACTGGTTATTTGTTGGTACACCATGAGCTCTTGGACATATTTTGCAGTTCTTTCTTGGGGTGAGTTTTCCTCCTTATCAGTTTTAGTTTTAACTCCTACGTCCTTCGTGACAGTAAGAACTGCTAATTAGAAGAGGCCTAAGTACACACAGTGACTGTGGCGCACAGTAGATTAACCTCCATCTCTGGAAGATCCAACTATTTTCTCATCTTTACGGGGTACGGCAGACTAATGTTGATACTGCTGTAAAGAAAATCTAGTCTATATTCTTTTAGAACTCGGAAAGCCTCGTTTATTTTGACAAATACAACATATCACCAGTTAAGGAAACCTCCCAAAGGCTTTTTCTGTGAGTTTCCCATTTCCTGTTGATTTTGCCGAGTCAGTTCTGACTTTTCACGTTTGTTTCTCCTAGGTTTTGCTGGCACACCGGGATATCTTTCTCCAGAAGTTTTACGTAAAGATCCTTATGGAAAGCCAGTGGATATGTGGGCATGTGGTAAGGAATTACATTTGTAAGCAAATTGTGTAATGTCCTAGTTGTCTGAGTGCATTGGGTCTGCTGTCGTAGATATGGTTTAAACAACAAAAGTTTGTTTCTCACAGTTCTGGAGGCTGGGACGCCCCGGACCGAGGTAGTAGCAGGTTCAGTGTCTGAGGAGGGACTGCCTTCTAGTCTGTAAATGGCTGTCTTCACTTTGCGTGAATACTACTATGGGATGCTGTGAAATATTTTTCTACTTGCACAGTGAAGGGAGTGAGAGAGTTCCTCAGGTCTCTTTTGTAAGGGCACTAAGCAAATTTTTGAGGATTCCCCCTTGCCAAAGTCTCCACCTCTTAATACCATAACACTGGAAGCTAGGGTTTCAATATATACATTTGGAGGGAAGGGAACATTCAGTCCATTGCAACCAGAATCGTTTGAATCAGAAATACAGATGTAGCATTCCAATCTGAAGTCCAAGGTGCCCCAAAATCTAAAATAGTTTGAGTTCCAACATGGTGCCACAGATGGAAAATTCCACACTCTGACAGGTCACAGTCAAACATGGTCAAAACTTTGTTTCATACACAAAATTTTTTTTTCAGCTCTTTCTCTCAGAGTGATCGTGCGCAAAATTATTAAAAATATGGTATAAAATTAACTTCATGCTATATATATAAAGTATACATGAAATATAAATGAATTTCATAATTGGACTTGGGTTCCATCCCTAAAATCCCTCATTATATGTATACAGTATTACACAATCTATAAAAATCTGAAATACTTCTGCTCCCAAGCATTTTGGATAAGGTATATTCAACCTGCAGCATCTTTTATAGAAGTTATTCTCAAGCTTCACGTGATAACAAGATCAAACAGAAAGCTTGTTATAAGAGCGTGTCATTCTTCCTGTGATGCTAATGCTCTTGGTCTTGGGAACACTTTGGGAACAGGGATATAGAGAATCCACTACAGTGATTCTGCATTTATGGTGCTACCTTCATAATGGATCCAATAAATATTATTAACATATTTGCCCAAGATGGTTGGCAGGTATTAGAATAGTAAATCTTAGGAAATAATAAAATTCATTGTCCTGTGGGGACAAGACTCTGATTTAGGTCTCTATCAACCGATTCTAATTAAAAAAAAAAAAAAAAAAAGGTAGGCCGGGAGTGGTGGCTCACACCTGTAATCCCAGCACTCTGGTGGGAGGCCAAGGCAGGTGGATTGCCTGAGCTCACAGGTTCAAAACTAGCCAGAGGGAGACCTTGTCTCTAATAATAGCCAGGCATTGTGGCGGGCACCTATAGTCCCAACTATTCAGGAGGCTGAGACAAGAGAATCGCTTAAGCCCAAGAGTTTGAGGTTGCTGTGAGCTTAAACACCTTGGCACTTCAACCCCAGGGTGACTGAGTGAGACTGTCTCA
>CAUYQV010101795.1:0-17104 GCA_963574575.1 Galagoides demidoff
GGCGGGCGCCTGTGGTCCCAGTTACTTGGGAGGCGGAGGCAGGAGACTCGCTTAAGCCCAGGAGTTGGAGGTTGCTATGAGCTGTGATGCCATGGCACTCTACCCAGGGGGATAGCTTGAGGCTCCATCTCAAAAAAAAAATAATAATAATAATCACCTGTCTCTATTGCTTCCACTGAGGTAGGTGACATAAAAGCCTCTTCTTCCCTTCCAAGTCCCCTCTCACACAATAAAACAACAACCAGATTGTCCCACATAACTAAAGTATTAATTAGGTATATTTTTAAAAAATTGTTCACACAGTAGCTATATATAATTATTTAGCCTATTGAAATTAAATTAATTTTCATGTGCAGTTGAGGGATTTTTATATTCTGTTATAGTAATCCACATCATATTTTATCAAATTATACATCATTATATGATATTGTAATATAATGGGGAAAGCACCTATGATTTGGCTCCTTGGTATGTTCTCTGACAATTAGCCAAATCATCTTGGATAATCAGTTAGTATTTCAATTTTTAAATTGTAAGTGGGAATAATAACATCTGTTTATCGAATATTCCAGAGTTTTGTATCAGTGAAGAATAACATACAAGAATCTTTTGAAACCGTAAGATACCAACTATGTTTTAAGAGAAAACTTTGATAAACTCTTTGACTTTCAGGCCATCTCTTTATTACAAAAGGTTAAACTTTTATGAATAATTATTTAAATTTAGTAAATTTAAAGATTTGTAGAGTCATTATAGGCCAATAAATTATTAACTTACATAGTAAAGGAAATTGAAAAGCTCCCTTCAGAACTAAATAAAAATACTATTCTCTTAATTTATAAGAAAAACAACATTTTGATTGAGTGCTTTAAGTCCTGTAATTAGAAAAAAATTGATAAAGTTAATATTTAGAAGAGATACCACTTGAAACTTTTACAGCAAATAAATAAGAATGCCATTTGGATACTTAAAAACAAGTTATATTTTTCAACATTTTGAATAATAATTTTATTTATTTATTTATTGCAGTTTTCGGCTAGGGCTGGTGCCCTACTTCTTTGAGCCACAGGTGCCGCCCAAATAATAATTTTAATATTTTTGTTTATGTTATAATTTGTCTTAACATTTCTACTTAGGGTATTTGAAAACTTAAAGAATTTAACCTTAAGTATCATAAGCAAAAATTAGTATGTTATATGGATCTCAGTGTGGAGAAGTTACATTATATAATTTCAGTATCCTGAGGGCCTACCTGCAGTAGCAATCTTACCATAATTCTGGAGCAAAATTTTCAGGTGTTAACTTTTTCCTGTGATGCTATACTTTTCACCTGAGTGCTTGATTCCTTCCAGATTATGCAATTCTAAATTCACAAAAATGTAAATGAGAGCTGGTTGGAGATGTGTCTTTGCTTAAAAAATGATAAATATATAATAACAAGGCAGTTTTACAAGTAATACCCAGGTTGATGATTTAAAATATTTAGAAAAACAAATTGTTTTGATTGACATGAAAGTAATTTGAAAGCAGCCATGTATATGCTGTAGCAGTGATATGCTAATTACAAGTTGTTACTTATTAAAATAAATTCCCTCAAGACGGACTCTTGCTAAAGAGCATGCAGTGTTGAAGGTAGTCTACAAGTCAGATCCTTTCTGTTCCAAACAGTCAAAATTATAAATATTTATTTTGCATTTCATTTGTATCTGTAGTTTGCTTTGTATAACAATAAGAGTTGTGTAATGTAGTAACTGCATATAGTCCCATACACACCTGAGTTCATCTCCTAACCATCACATATATAATATTCTTTATTAAGAGCCTTAGAATCACTTACACTCTTTCATCAGATTCTTAAATAAGACAGGACTCATGGGACAGCAGGCTTCTAGTTTTAGAGCCCTACAGTGAATTAGGGAACAGCCATGTTTTTCTCATTGCATCCCTAAACAGAGGCCATATCTTAATGTGTTCAGCCCTCCCTAAGTCATGTCACTGGTTTGGGACTTTTCAAAATTTTCCTGTATTATCTACAGCCTATAGAGCCTAAAAGGGCTGAGTCCTCTGAAAATGCATAAAAAGCCTGATACATACAGAGACTGGCATGTTCATCTCAATGGAAACTATAACAAGTAGCTCGGATATTTATTTGGGTCAAGACATAACATCATTTTTTCCTTTGGGCAAAACTGTTTTGATTGACATGAAAGTAATTTGAAAGCAATCCTGTATGTGCTGTAACGTTGATAAGCTGACTTCAAGTTGTTACTTCAAAGGGAAGCTCGATGATAGGTTCCCAGAGATGACGACCACCAAAGATAGGGATATTATACATAATATTCAAATGTCTAACGCTAGACTTACCCTAAGGTAGCACTCTTCAGTATAAGGCTCTAGCCATTCCCAAGATGGGTGACTTGGCTTAGCAATCACTTTTGGTCTTTAACAACCCTAACTAGTAATGTTATCTTTGTAAACTTTGTCTTGTTTTTTATTTTGACTTAGCAACTAATCTTCTAATTAACCATATTGTTAATTTTAACAGTTACTATTAATTAACATTCATTTTAAGTGTTTGCAATGTGCCAGGACCCATTCTCGGGACTTTGCATGAATTATTTATTCCTTCAGGGGTGTCCAACCTGTGGGCCAAATGGGCTGCGTGCTGATTTGGTGAGGACTTTTTGTGCGTTGGTGAGGACTTTTTGTGCGTATCTGTGTTGTGAGATGTCACAGAAAATAAGCCAGGGCTATATAAGCTGCTAAGCAGCTTTCTTTAGTGTTTGCATATTAATGTGTAGCCCAAGACAATTCTTATTCTTCCAATGTGGGGCAGACAGAACAACAACAAAAAAAAAAATCTGGTAAAATCCAAAATTTTGTAGATTTGGAAACTAAATGGTAGACCAGTAAATTAAATTAACAAGACCTAGTCAATGTAGTTGATAAGACACACAAGTGTGTTTGAATCTAAACTAAAATCTGGATTATAGTGGCTGTTTATTTCTCCTTCAAATAGGGTGATTTTGCTCTCATTTTTATTTGGGGATTGTGAAATAGATCTTGGTTGTTTATTACACCACCAAGGTTCTCAGTACAGATGACAAAACTGAGTTCTGAAATAACCTGGTCAAGTTTCTCAGCTAATAGGGGTGAGCAAGGGACTTACACCTGAATCTTCTTCATCTAAAACAGATACTTGTAGAGAAGATGGTCTCGCCTTTGATAACCTCTGGTCCGCTATATGTATAAAAAATTCACTGGGTAAGAACAGATCTTTTGGAGTAGTTATTTCTTTGTGGAGTAACACACTAGTTGAGGGTAAAATCTAAAGAAAGTGTCGTTATTCAGAGCAAATTAGCTCAGTTCTATGTTTTCATTTTTCTTCAGTTCATTTACACCATTGAAGCATCGATTCATGACCCCAAATAAACCTTTCAAAACTCTCACTTAAGGTTTAGGATATGCTTTTCATTACGATAGAATCACTCATTTTTATGGCCCTTTCAATGGTCAAAGGGACTGCTGGAGATTTACATCTTGGGAAAATTAACCCTTTATCACCCATCACAGCTTTTGAAAGCAACTGGCTATTGTTGTAATCCAAATTACTTACGAATGAAAACTCACAGCAACTGTGTAAGAAAAAATCCTGTACAAGGTCAAAACCTTTAAGTCTTAGTTGTATATAAAAAAAAAAATTAGATGTTGTCAAATAAAGTTAAATTGACCTTAAAAAACATTTCAGGCAGTCATGTAGTGAATTATAACACAGAAAATGATCTATAGATATTTTCTTCTTTTTTTCTGCAAAGATCAATAAAAGTTGAACATACACATGACGTGGGCATGTTTATGTCTGTGTAGCAACCCTAATGCTAGCTAAAACTTGTATTTATGGGACTTATGCAGATTAAATTGAATTTAAAAATCAAGAAAGATTATAATCTGGATGTAAATGAGGCAGATGTGGACTATTAAGCCACTCCCTTCAATTCCATTATGGAAATCTTATTAAAATTACATTCCCCATGCCCTGAAAGCTGATAAAGAAAGTTGGTTATTTACTAAGAAAATTTCTTCAGCTTACATCATTTGTATAGTGCTCATGAATAAATAAACAAACAAAAGACAAATTATCCAAAGCCTTTAAATAAAAGCCTAGTAAAGAAGAAACTGTCATCTAAAATGTAAAACTTCCCCCACCTTAGGTCTTTCAATTCTGAGGACCTGAGTCATTTGCATAAGAACTGAGTTGACCTCTAAAATAAAACCTATATACAAGTGCTTTTAAAAACACTAGGCCTGGCATGCCTTGAATCCCACAGTGTTGGCTAAAATCATAGAATGATAAAGTATTTCTAATTCTCAGTTGACTCTATGTTTTGAAATACTTGATTCATTAATAATTTTGTTATAACCTGAAATAGTCACATTTCCTGAGAGCTTAAGGAAATGAAATTTGTCTAAATAGTATCTGCAGTGCCTTTTTCTTATCTGTGTAACAGAAAGATAAACCATTTTGTTTCAAATTCTCGTATTTTATATAAAAGTGACTTCAGTACATCCCACATCATTCCACAGAATATTGATTCTATGCATAAAGTTAAAACACTTTATAAAAGTCTTAGAGATGAACTTGGCTTTCTGCAAGTAAGACCTTCCCAACTCCATGTGTATAAAAAATTAAAACACATGAGTTATTATCAAACATTGTTATAAAAGTATGTTTTATTTTTTTCAAACAAGATCTCATATAATCTTCCCAGCAACTTTTAAAAGATGTATGAGTATGTTTATCTTCATTTTATAGATGAGGATACAGTGCCTATTATAGTATAACTGCTTATAAATTATTAAGTAGATAAAGGAAGCACAAAAAGTTAATGACTTTCCTAAAGTCATATAGAAAGTGAGCACTATGTCCAGGTTCCAGCTTGGAAACTTACCATCTCGCTGTTTCCCTCTATCTTTGAGGTCTTAGGAAAGTCTATGCTGGGCACCTAATACCTTTCTTCTGTAAGATTCTCAAAATTCACTTTTTTTATTGTTTTTTTCGGTTTTTTGAGACAAGATCTCACTTTGTCACCCTTGATAGAGTGCTGTGGTATCACAGGTCACAGCAACCTCAAACTCTTGGGCTCGAGCAATTCTCTTACCTCAGCCTCCCAAGTAACTGAGTCTACAGGCGCCTGCCACAATGCCCGGCTATTTTTAGAGATGGGGTCTCACTCTTGCTCAGACTGGTAGCTAACCCATGAGCTCAGGTAATCCACCTGCCTCAGCCTCCCAGAGTGCTAGGATTACAGGCATGAGCCACTGTGTGTGGCCTCAAAATTGACTTGCTTTTTTGCATAAGGGCTCAGGCATCTTTTATCCAATGTCGATGTATTTTTAAGAGGATTTATTCAGTGTTATTGTTTTTTACTTTGATGATGATCATTTCTGTTATATGTCTCTTCAGTAAAGTACAATGAATTAGGACAGCAGAATTTCTAAATTATCTCAGTCTAGTCTATCCTCATAGAAGCAGGGGTCTCAAACTTTTTAAACAGGGGCCAGTTCACTGTCCCTCAGACTATTGGAGAGCCAGACTGTGGGCCCCGGGACAAGTCAGCTGCTAAGCAGGACAGGCAGCGGTGGCAAAAACACCCATGGGCTGGAGAAATGTTCTAGGCAGGCTGTATGTGGCCCGTGGGTTGTAGTTTGAGGACGCCTGGAATATGGCTCTGGTTAGTGAAGCCTCAATTTTAATATAGTCTTTCATGAATCAACACTCACTGTAATAATCCTTCCTTATTTTTATGGACAATTTATAAAGGTTTCACCATCTGTGTTAAAAAATGATATCTGAGACCTTCGTATTCCTAAAAGAAGACATGTAGTTAGCAGTGGACGCTACAGATTGTTTGTCTGGCATCAGTTCTTCCTCCTTCTTGAAACTAGCCTTGTTCCATACGCCATGTGCATTAGTGAAAACTGACCCCGTATAAATGTAAGTAGTAGGTTTAGTTTAGGCAAGGATGGTCAGTTTTGGAATTCACCAAGTGACTCCTGGAGTGAGCACTGGGACTGTATTGGTTCCATCACAGTGAACACAAGGGCTTATATTTCTCTATCTCTGTGCATCACAAATCCCCATCCCCAGAACACAGTGCCTTAAACAGTGGTCATTTATTTGCACAAATCTGCAATTTGAGCTGGATAAGGTAAGAATGATTTCGCTCAGCTCAGCACCTGTGGCTCAAGTGGCTAAGGTGCCAGCCACATACACCTGAGGTGGCAAGTTTGAATCCAACCCAGGCCCGCCAAACAACAATGACAGCTGCAACCAAAAAACAGCCAAACCTCGTGATGGGGGCTTGTAGTTGCAGTTACTTGGGAGGATGAGGCAAGAGAATCGCTTGAGCCAGGAGTTGGAGGTTGCTGTGAGTTGTGATTCCATGGCACTCTACCCAGGGTGATAGCTTGAGGCTTTGTCTCAAAAAAAAAAGAATAATTTGGCTCTATTCCATGTGGCCTCAGCTTGTCAGCTGGAGTAGTGATGGTGGAGTTATCTCTAAAATAATTCATTCAAGGACATCCAAATTTTTTTTCTTCTACCCCATATTAGAAGACAAAGTTATCTTCGGCCACACATTAAATGCACACACAATGTCCCCACAATGTCAGTGGGTTGGACACCCACTGTCTGCTCCCTGGGTTTTCAGCTGTGCCTGAGCTCCTCTTCATGTGGGCCTGTCCTGGGGCTCATTACTTTTTTACAGTATGGCCATTGAGTCCAAAAATAAGTGTTCAAAGTCAGAGGAGTGGGAGCTCCCAGTCTTTTATACCCTGGTCTGAGTGCAGGCACGTGATCATTTCTGTTGTATGTCATTGCTCCGGAATTCAGAGAGCCCAAACGATTCAAGGGAGGGTGCCTTGATAGACACCCTCTTAAGATGGGGGTAGCATCAAATTGTCTGTGGCTTTTATGTTCTACCATGAATGGGAAAGTCTGCAGTAGTGAGGAATACTCTCTTACAGCCAAGAGAGGACAAGTTGCAAAATGAATTTAATCTGGTGGGTTTCAGAGCTGAAGGAGCAGGAGAGAGAACTTGGGTCCTTGAAAATGGAGAGTCACTCAACCAACCTGTGCTGGGAACTTCACTTCCTGTGGCTTGCACTCATGTGAGATAATACACTGAACAATTTTTAAAGCAGGTCAACGTTGAGATATTTGCTAGTTAAGTTACAAAGGTAAACCGAGACATGATAAAATTTTAAAGAATTTATTTGAACACACAGTGATTCACAAGAAGGGTTCAGAGTCTCCATTGAAAACGAATAAGGGACAGACTTTCATAGAGTGAATGGGGAAGTAATGCAAAGAAAATATTTGATTGGTTATGGTTACAAAGTTGCCCCGTTTGGCCTATCCTTCTGACAAGTTCCCAGTTACATAATTATAATTTATTGCTTGTTTCTCATTGGTTGAGCTTAAGTTCTATATTTCTTTAATATAAGCATTTACAAGAAATGGCCTAAGCTAAATTTTGCTTATGTTTGCAATTTAAGTAGGTTATGGTTATTTCCCAGGCCTCACTGGCTTGCTTTGCACGGGGATCTTTCAGGCCTGATCTCCCTTTTAATTTATTTCTAATGGTATTATTTATACCATTGTAACAAAGTCATGTCAGGATTTAGAAAACAACTAAAAAATTCACACTCTAAAGCTGACAGCTATAAATTAAGTGGGGGAGAGTTAGAACCAGTAAAATTAGGAATGCTAAATCTATCTAACTTTTGTTTATTAGATATAATTAGGGTCATACCAAATTTACTATTACACATCACAGGAACAGCTGAATTTACACCAACTGGTAATGTGCCAACTCCTTGAGCCAAATGAAAAATTCCTTTGTTAGTACGGGTGGAGAGTCATAAGTTATTTGATTTGTTTGTTTTACAATCACAGTGGCATATTTTAACTACATCCTAATTAATTTACTAATGGGATTTGAACAGTAATTGACATATTGCAAAGTCTTTAGAAGCATTAAAAAAGGATGCTGTACAACTTTTGACAGAAACAATTGACTTATACATCATTCTACCAATCAAAGATGCACAATATCAAGACTTCACAGGACTGCCAGAAATAATGATCTGGGCCGAGTTTGTATAGAAAAGGAATGAAATTCCACAAAATAAAAATCCACTTCTGCTTATTTGTCTTTTTCTGTTTGTTTATTTTGTTTTCAGTTGTCTTCTTGTATAAGGAAATAATTACCCAAAGAACAATCTATTAAACTTTTCTCCCTCCTTCCTTCCCTTCCTGCCTCCATCCCTCTCTTCCTTCCTTCCATCTCTCTTTTTCTCTCTGCTTTATTCTTAACCACTTAACGAAAATTGATAAAGTGGTACCATTTCTATGTGTGAGATGTTACAACTTTTTCACAGCTAAGTGTCATCTGAGAAATGTATATTAAAAACTCAAGCCCCACACCTGAACAGAGTTTTAAAAGTACGGATGAAATCTGTAAATTAAGAAGCACCTGTGGCTCAATCGGCTAAGGCGCCAGCCACGTACACTTAAGGTGGCGGGTTCGAATCCCCAGCCCGGGCCCCCCAAACAACAATGATGGCTGCAACCAAAAAACGGCCGAGTGTTGTGGTGGGCGCCTGTGGTCCCAGCTACTTGGGAGGCTGAGGCAGGAGACCCGCTTGAGCCCAGGAGTTGGAGGTTGCTATGAGCTGTGATGCCATGGCACTCTACCCAGGGGGATAGCTTGAGGCTCCATCTCAAAAAAATAAATAAATAAATAAAAAGAAGCATATCAGGTGATTCCGTCCAGACACTGCTCTTTGAGAAATGACCTGATTAGGAAAATTAAGAGCAAGATGGCATACAAGGGAAAGGGCAAAGATGGGTCCAAATATAGATTTACCTGTAACCAAATACAGATCAGTTAGTCCACAACTTGCCACCAATATAGGTTGTAATTTTTAATAATGACTCAGAAATACTGTGTTATTTTTAATCACAGACTAAATCATTAGATAAAAGTGTGGTCAATAGAATGCAACAGTTACCATATTGGGGTATAATCGCAAATTTAATAAAATGTAAATGCATGATTTTGATTATTTAAGACCAGAAATTTATTAATAATTTCCTGAGATGAATTGTGACATAATTTTTAAATGTATATTTTAAAAAAGCATTGTCTCTGCAAAATACCCAAGTAAGAATTTAGCAGAGTAAAAATTATTTTTGAGAACTTCTTATATCACCTATAAAAGTAAATATCTATACTTATAAAATCCTGTGTGCCATACAAGCCTGTAATATAGAGTACTAATGCTAATTTCAGTTTTACAACCATGAGTAAATACCCCTGCCCTAGACTCTGGTTCCCACCTCTCTCTCCCCTGGTCATTTTTTGTGTTTCTTCCCTCCGTACCTCATTCTTATTAAGGCAGCAAACAATTCTGCCAGTTAAACACAGCCTGTTACTTGGGACCTTGCTCAGGAATTTCACTCCCTTGGAGCCTAAATGTTCTCATTTTAAATGAAGGACTTTTATGAGATGATTTCTAATGTTTGAAAGATCAGTCTCTTTTTCTCTTCCTAACTCCTGTCCTTGAGTGTCTATGTAAACATATAATGCACACACATATGTGCAATCGATTATTGTACTTTGATGTTCATCTCACACTTTCAAAATGGCTATATTTTTACACCCTTCCTATAGATTCATCAAGGCCATTATCACATGCAGATGTTGTATACCTCTGAACAACTGCAAAACTGCTTTCATCTTGCAATCGATAGAGCTCTGAGAAGGAAATCTACCCATTTAAGTTTAGCTTCAGTACTGTTGAATCTAATGACTGACAAGATGAGATAATCTTTCTTGTTCCCTCCAGTCCACAAATGTAAAGCTTCTTTGAGGTAGAGAACAGCTCTGGCACCACCATAAGTGAGTGTTAGTAAATTCGCAAACAAATCTAGGAATGCTTGGTGTTAATAAGCTGTTTCTCCCTCTGTTGGGAAAAATTGGGGGAAAATGAAGGATGTAGTATTGACAGGGGAAACGTAGGAAAAAAGCATGTCATAAATGCACGTTTCTGTTCCTTAGACACAAGGATGAATTGGCATGAAATAAATAAACTGATATGAACTCCTTTTAATTTGGATCTCTAAATTCTGGTATATATCATTTCTTCTGACCTAGGCAAGGCGCCAACTCTCTTGTTAGAAAAGGTTTTTATGGCATTTTTTCTATTGGATATTATTGGTGTATTATCTAAATCTTACTTAGAATTTTTTTTTTTTTTTTTTTTTGAGACAGAGCCTCAAGCTGTCACCCTGGATAGAGTGTCGTGGCATCACAGCCCACAGCAACTTCCAACGCCTGGGCTCAAGCGAGTCTCCTGCCTCCGCCTCCCAAGTAGCTGGGACTATAAGCACCTGCCACCATGCCCGGCTATTTTTTGGTTGCAGCCATCATTGTTGTTTGTCGGGCCCAGGCTGGATTCGAACCTGCCAGCTCAGGTGTATGTGGCTGGCGCCTTAGCTGCTTGAGCCACAGGCGCCAAGCCTCTTACTTAGATTATCATATTAAAATAGGAATTTGATATAGCATGCTAACAAAAAAAGGTAATATAACTTGAATACACTAAATCTTACATAACTGCATACTTCTTTATTAACTTAAAATTGGATTAGGTTTTGCCAGGTGGTCTCTTTTATGAGCAGAAGGTATTCAGCACGTCTGAGCAAATTAAGGACATGTCCCCACATCAATGGCAAACATTGAAGTCATTACAATTCTAGTGGGTTAGGAGGAAAAATAGTTCCATGTAATATTGGAGATGAGTGAGTTTGGGAAATTTTCCTCTTCTTTTGGTTTTTCCTCAATTTATTCCATTTCATCTCCATCTTTAAAACTTCACTGGGGTAAGATCTGATTAAGGCATGAAATTTTAAACAATTAATATTCTGTACAGCTGACGACCCCCAATATTGCATGTATTGTTAAAATAGCTAATACTTGTATTTTTTATGGCAATTCTAAATTTTATTTTTTTTTACTAATTTTTAATTAAAATCATAACTGTATACATTTCTGGGGTATAATGTGATGATTTGACAAACAATTAGAAATACTTAAATCAAACTAACACAGCCATCACCTCACTTACTTATCTTGTGGTAAGACATTTAAAATTTACTCTTACTTATTTTAATCCATCATCCTTGGGGCATGGTGTGCTATGTATCTCTCTTCTGTAACTGGGTTCAATTTTTCTTTTTACAGACTTACATCTCTGACATGTAAGTGACTCCTTGTGTGAGTTTTCTCAAAAAGTCACCAACATCAGTGTTAGTTCCCATATCATTTTTCTCATCTCAAGGTTTAGTTAAACAGAAAAAACAAAAAGCATTATTTTGTTGAATGGCTAAGATGTTGTGTTAATTGGATTCAATACACAACTTCGGCACCAAAATAGAGCCAGAAATGGATCTAAATAAAAACTCCTAAAAATCTATTCAAAGAAGAAAAATATTAAAAAGAACAGAATTATTTTCAAGAGAGTTCATTAAACCTATTATCCCAACCTGGGATATATATTTCATCCCCGAGGCCCATGTTTGTATAGTACAGGGTCAGCCCTGGAGTTCTTTCCAGGGGAGTCCAACACCATGATGGATCCCAAAGCCAACACCTATCCTGACCTGAGGGTTTCATTAATCCCAGGAGCTTGAATTCTATCCTAAATGGTTCACATTAGCATGAGGTTGTCTTTCATTCTGTGTGAATAAACTGAGACATCACAAAGAAATTCCTTTTCATAATGTCTCTCTTTAGTTAACCAGTGGCCGCGTCTCTCAGATTTTATACCACAGTGTAATGATCACATCTACCTGCAGGAAGACAGGAGGCAGGAAATCTGAGCGTGAGAACTATGAGGGCCCATGACCAGATTGGTGATCTTGGACACGTAACCTCACTGCTTCTATTTCTTTACCAAGTAAGAAAAATCTTCTCAGCTCACAGGATCCCGAGGTTTTGGAGAAAAGATGTTTGAAACAACTTGCAGTGCTATATAATGAAAAACATTGTCACTAGGACGGTAATTTTTGTTATGTGGCAGGAAGAAAAAATGCACACTCCTCAACCCCATGACCTCTCCTGAGAAGCCTTCCAGAGGAAGGAGTCAGTATCAGCCCATCTTACATAGTCATGCCCCATGAGTTTCAGAGTGCTGAAAGACCAATTTCCAAAAAGATTATGTAACACATTCTTCTGAAAGTCATTGTATTTAAAAATAGTTCAAGAAGAGGGGACCTGGTAACATAGTTTCCCCCTCAGTGCTACTCACAGTGTGGTTTGCAGAGCAAATGTTTGGAAAGTTTTTATAGAATTCTGGCACAAGAACATAGGTCTTTTGAATCTAATTAGAAAAATCAGGGTTGCATTTTTTATGCCTTTAAAATTTCATTTTCTAGTAATTCATTGAACTCTATGTTATATTTTTGTACCAGGTATATTGAGGTGCACTGGTTTTGAAAACATTGTCCGCAGCTTAATTTACCAGTGTCATTTTTAAACAATATTACCGAAGAGTGAGCCTGTTCTCTAAAATGTAACCCATGTTATAAAGTGATCCTTTAACATTCTTTATAGAATATCCTAAGGTTAGCTAATGCACCCTATAAATGTACAGGCAATGATAACTTGAGCATAGATATCTAACAGTTGATGGAGGATTTGAGAACATTTTCAGAATAGATGTTAGGTTATGATTTGGTATTAACATTGATTTTGAAAAAAGGAGTTAGGTATTAATTTAATAGATTATTTTTTAGGTACCTACTACTTAACTAAATAAATATCTAAAAATTGACGCACAGTAGAATGCATAGTTGATCACCTTCCTACATGGACCACCTCCTTAAATGACTGATTTTTCAAAGACCAGCATGCATCACATGTATGCATCAGTACATAAGACCTAGTTCCTTCTGTAGACCACCACCATATGTTGACCAATTTGTTACAGTTCCTTGGTGGTCAAATTATAGAGATTTTACTGTTTTAAAATAAAAAATTCTCAGAAATAATGCAAGAAAAACTAGGGAAAATAATGGCATGCAACTTTCAAATTTTAAAACATCCCTCTAACATAGTAGACTATAAATTTGGAAATCCCCTACCTGCCTTGTGCCTGAGTCTTCTCTTAGATAAAAAAAAATAAATAAATTAAATTAACTTTTCTATAATTCCCTTCCCAGATTAACATTAAAACTATGTATCTTTTTAACTTTTTAATTTTCAATAGGGGAACCAGCTTCCCATTTCTAGAGCCTGTGATCTTTACACTTATCACATTATCTCCCCAAATAATGGCCAAGTATATTGCTGCGTAAGGTAACATAATGCACCAAAGGTGTATGTTTGAGATACTGGTCATTTTATCATTTTGAAGGGAGATAGGAAAGCAGGTAAAAATAAGAGATTGAACTTCTACAGATAAGTCTGAAGAGTTTAAACTAGACTTACATAAGAAGAACTTAACACATTCGAATCTAATACAAAATAAAAGTTTTTATTTCATTCAAATATTCTTTTAGTAAGTCATTGCTGTATGAACATTAACTTCCTTTTTATTTATAAATGTTTTCATTGTGGCTTCTTATTTATGATGAAAAAGACTACAATGAAACAGAAATTACATTATGAAAGTATATCCTGTGCCATGTTTACTAAGAGTTAAGTGTTCAGGACACCAACCACATAGGGATCTTAGTAAGTATTCAATAGGCTATTTCTAGAATTCTTATCTCAAATTCTTCCTCTGTAAATATTTTTCTCTGCTGGGTGCCGCCTGTGGCTCAGTGGGTAGGGCGCTGGCCCCATATACCGAGAGTGGCAGGTTTGAACCTGGCCCTGGACAGCTAAAACAGCAGTGGCAAATGCAACACAAATAGCTGGGCATTGTGGTGGGCATCTGTAGTCCCAGTTACTTGGGAGGCTAAGGCAAGAGAATTGTTTAAGCCCAAGACTTAGAGGTTGCTGTGAGCTGTGATGCCACATCACTCTACCGAGGGTGATATAGTGAGACTATGTCTCAAAAAATATATATATATATTTTTTTTTCTGCTACTAATCTTCTCTCTCATTTATGTTTGTGGGTGTAGTTTTTTTAACACAGCAATTATGGATACCTATAATTCTCCTCATCAACTTTTCTTACAAATAGGAATCTAATGGTACATAGCTGTAAACAACTGTAATTCATAAACGAAGATCATATTACTTGACATTTTGTGACAAAAATAACCAATATAGGAGTGGAAATTTTCATGACTGACAGAGACAGAGGGAATCTAGGAATAAATAGAAGAGGATCAGATAAGGAAAAAACCTAAGTGGGGTCACCAAGTTTTAGAAAAAAAAACAGAAGGAAATGAAACTTCTCCTCAGGAACACGGAAATAATGTTTAAAATACAGTAAATTTATACATGCTACTTTTTTTGGAAACAGAATTTCTACTAACCTTTTAAACAATCAAATGGGTTGAAAAGGAAGCTAGGAATTCATTATTATTTTTTTTTTAAGGAATGTGATTATTGAAGAAATGTGCTTATACATTCCTACTTGTCTAATACTTTTTTGCAGATTTGGTCAAAGCAAGCTGAAGAACTCTAAAACCCGCAGAAGTTGCTCTTAGCCCCCAGCTCATTTTCCTCATTTTAATAATTGGAAAGCACTTTTCTTAGAAATAAAAAAAGAAAAAGTATCATTCATTCATACAGCGTATCTTGCCTGAAGATTGTTCAACTAGGGTGAAAACAACATTTGTAAGCCCATTAGTTCTTTTCCCTAAAATAATTCATTTAAAAAGTCATTAGCTTAATAAAAAAGGAATTGATAGAGGGCCTTTAGGGATTCTACTCTAAATCTGAGGGATTTGCCTCATTAAAAATCAATTCCGGAACCAAAGCCTCCCGTATGTGCTTATGAAGGAGTGAGAAGTTTGACGTGGAAATCTTGCCCAATTTTATTTAAGTATTTTTGAGAGCAAAAATTATCCTAAGTGTAATTTCAAAAGATTCCTTCTTTAGGATATTTACATTTTCCTAATAGAAAATTTAGTTTTTTTTTTTTCTGGGAGTCATTTATTATGCATTTACAAGAGCTAAATCCCTCTATATCTTCTAGCCAGGTTAGAAATTTTACTTTTTAACTTTTCTAGTAAAGTCAGCCTTAAAATGGTCTCCCTTATTTCTACTGTATAATTTAGCATTAGGTGAGCTTAATAAATTAAAAACATTACCCAACAACCTGTACATCATTGAGGGAAATAAGAGATGGTAAATTTGTTAGTTTTTCATTCTTGGAGAAAGGAAAGGAAAAATGGCTGCGAATTTCGTGGCTGAAAACGGAAACTTAAGAATGTTGGGAAAGGATGATTAATAACAGACTCGGCACATTTCCTAAGTACTTCTTTTTCCATTATCTTAAAGCTATTTATAAATCTTCATACTTGATAATATGAGCTCTTTTAGAGGGAGTATAGCAGTTGATATATTTGTTTTCTTTTCATAAAAGGCATGATCAGCTTTGTTGTTATCAGTTGTCATTTCTTCCGAAGACTGCATGTGCCAGAGAATAATGACACCGCCAAGGTCATGCTTAAAGTTAGACACAGGAACCACAATGACATAATGTTGTTTTCAGTTGTTTAAGAGAAATAAAGCTGCAAATCACCTTATTCTTTAACAAGTGAAACAATTTCTTCAATTAGAATGTGTGGGAATCTAGGGAGTCTACTCTATTTAGAATACAATGTTTTAGAATACATTCTTTCTTCTTCTGGCTATTTATTCTGAAATACCTGTTTACCTGTAGATGAGTATTATAATTTCAACACCATTTTTTTCCAGTCATCAGAAAGGATGCTGTCAACTTTTTCTTGAAAGTGAAATGATGAACCATAACACAGTCTGTCTCAAAACTTTCGTAGTAACCTATAATAGGCTGTTATTAGCCTACGAGCATGTGGCTGTTTATAGTCAGAGTGTTTAACAACGTTTTAGGTTCAAACTAGAAGCGGACATTTCTTGACATGCTGTTCTGTTCACTTGAAACTTTTCATCTTCGTTCTCTGTAGACTTTATTGGAAACACTATAAACAGTTTTGGAGAGTATGTTCTAATAGAATTACAGTGGCTTCATCAGAAGGAAAGTACAGGGATTTGGAGCCAAAATAGCTCTACTCAAACTCAATAAAAGTGGCTTCATCTGTAAAAGTTTTTGAGTTTCAGTATTTGTTTCATCTAGTGGAAATACTAATTAATGCTACTTAATAAAACCCATTTCAACATATAGACTGTCCTAAGACTGACAGAATAAATGTGAAGATGAATTAAGGTGGACTTCTTGGAAGTTCTTTATAAATTATCAATTAGTATACAACAGCTTATTGTGGTAACCATTAAGAAATAGTAGTTATTTGTTGTTATAGGGGGACATTTTAGATTATTTTGTTTTGTTTAGTGAGATGTACTAAATATATCACCAATTTTCAACTGTCCAAGTAAACGTTAATATGATTAAAACATGAGTAATTGAAATCTACTTGCATGTGCACAATTTCTTCAATTTTTCTTTTGTTTTTGCTTGTTTGCTTGTTTCAAATGTTAGCTTCTAGCAAAGGAGAAATGATGAAGCTAAATAATGCCTCCTTTCTCTTCCTCAATCAATTTTCACGTAAAGGTGCTAATGAGAACATGGGGGAGTGAGCGCCTAGCGTCAGGAAAGAGGGAAGAGGCATGAGCCAAAAAATGGCAGTTAAAAAAAAAAAATGAGCAAAGTCCTGTCCAAATTGGAACTGAATTAGAAAATTCCAAAAATGTTTTGAAGATACATTTTGTCTTTTGTTTTTTGTTTTTATTTTCTAAGCTTCTTCTTTTTTTTATTAATTGATAGCTGTATACATTAATGCAAACATGGGGTACATTGTACTGTTTTCATATACAATTTGAAATACTTTCATCAAGCTGGTTAACATAAATTTCATGTCATTTGCTTAGTCATTGTATCAAAA
>CAUYQV010101800.1:0-16832 GCA_963574575.1 Galagoides demidoff
ATTTGTAGATAATGCTTTTGTTTCCTCATAAAATTGATACATTTGTCCCAATGTTATCTTCAATGATTATGTCAATGTTTTGCCTATAGTTGATGTTCTGTAAATATTCATGGAATAAAGGAGCCTGAAATTAAAAAAAAAAAAAAAGTTTCTCTGTGCAAGGCATTCTCCAGAAGAGATTTTTCTGTCCCCTGGAAAATCCAACAAAGACTGTCAGTTTAGTTTGCTTCATACAAATCTTGAACTCATTCCTGTGGCCAGAAAAATGCCACATGCCTATTGGCTTAGGCCTAGATTACTGAACTGACTACCACGGGGAGAGGTGAGAGGAGCAACTCATACTGGATTTCACTAGTTTGAGTGCTGAGGGCAAAGTCTATTCCATCCAAATCTTAGTCCCTGTTTACAATGAGGATGTAACCAACAGCATTTAGTGTCTACACTAAAGGTAGCTTCATCTTCCTGATCCAACCCCAGTTTGGACTGGGAGGTGAACGGAGATCTCTTGTTCTCAGGCATGGGATTGGGGACCCATGTCTGGTCAGGGTAATGTGGGGGCAAGTTTGTTGGTAGCTGTTGCCTGTTCCTGTCTTTGAACCCAATAATATGAGACCAAAGCTTAAAGAAATGTTAGCCATCTTAAGAATCTTAAAAGCAAGCCCAGAAAAAACCAAGATATTCTCCTTCTGTACTCTGAAATCATAATGTTGCTAAATATCTGTAACAACTCTCCCCGACTCTGGGCTTCCTGTTATGCAACACCTACATTGTGTATTATGCAAACCATATTACACATCATTAATTTTGCATCTTGGCTAGAGATAATAAAAGGAAGCCTTTCAGGGTTAATTTTTATGCTTTCTACAAAAAAAAGAATTTTACGAGAATTCATGCTCTATTAAGATGCAAGGTCCAAAAAACAAGTTTGGAATATTTTTTAAATTTTATTTTCTTTTATTTTTAACTTTTCATCTTTAAATAATTTCAGGCTTACAAAAAAGTTGCAAAAATCATACAGTAGATTGTTGTACACTTTGTATTCAACATGTACAAATGTTAGATGCTATACTTACCTAACAACAACAAAATGAGGTTTGTAGATAATTTGAGAGTTTTATTTTTGTCACATAGAATTAAAGTAACTCAAGAGTATAAATGCTGTGAAACCAAGGAGGACGTCTCTGATTTCATCACCCACTATTCAGCACATCTCTGACACACAAGAGGCTCTTTAGCTTGCAAATTACATTTAAAAAATATCAAACTAATTTTTTTAAAAAATAAATTAACTTACGGGCAGTGGCTGTGGCTCAAAAGAGTAGGGTGCCAGCCTCATATGCTAGAGGTGGCAGGTTCAAATTCAGGCCCGGCCAAAAACTGCAAATAAATAAATAAATAAATAAATAAATAAATAAAGAAGCTAATCAATGTATATCAGCATTATGTGATTCAATGCCTGAAGCTAATCAATCAATGCCTGGTGTGCTTATTTCTATTTTACTTTTATTTAAGAAACAAGAGAGAAATAAGACTATTAAATTACCTAGCTAGGTGTCACAATAAGGAAACTCAACAAGAATGATCCCTCCTTCGCCCAGGGCTATGAAAACATTACTGGATTTACATTTTTCTCTCCAAGTTCTTCTGGTATCCTTCTTGTTCACTTTTTTAATTCCTCCAAGTTTTGTAAGAGAGCTAGCTATTTCAGGCTTCTATTTCCTCACCTCACCAACTCCAAGTAAAAGGTATTTCTTCTTCCTACTATATCTTGCAGAAGCCTTACAGGTGATTTTTGTTGGCCTGACTTGGGTCACATGTTCTTCATCAAATCAGTCAATACAGGTATAGGATGCAGAGGATATAGAGTACGCCTATTGGTTGGTTAGACATAAACCATCTACTTATCTCTGAATTTACAAACAACAAGTCTGCTCCAATCCTAGCGTCACTGACAGATGATAGAAGAAAATATAATTTTCCTTTGGGAAATTAGAAACTGTTTACCAAAAGGAAAGAGGAAAGATGATGGACTAGGATAAGGAAAACTTTCTTTTACTATGAAATGAAAAATATTAAATGAATAAGTTAATGTATTCAAAATATTCATGTAAACTTAAGTATGGATCCAAAATATGAAAATAAAATATTAACATACAGATGCTGACATTGCTGAGAAATCTAAACGGAGCAACATAAGTTCCACAAGTGCACAGCATTGACTAGATGTTTTTGGAGGTGACAAAAAACAGACATTTTGTGGTGGTTTCTCCACATGGACATTGGTGACCCTAGATGTTGTTTACTTTATGAAACCATCATCATAAAGGAAAAGAGAGGAAAAACCAAACTACTCGGTAAGATATGAATTTTCTATAAAAGAAAACATAAGGGATATTCCTAAAGTCTTCTAAAGAATTAAATGAAGAAGAACTCAAAGAAATTTAAGTTGAAACTTGAGGTAAAGTCAGAGAAATGTCACTTTGTTATAGTTTTTTTTTTTTTGACCCTTTTGTCACTCACAAGTTGGAGTGATAAAGACAGCAATGTGTCAGCATAATACTAAAGTAAAATAGAGATAACAGATAAATGCTGACAATCAAGATCAAGCATCAAAAGAACAGATGTCCTAAAAATTCTGGAGCACCTATACTTATGGATAACATAATTTTTGATGAAAAAGCAGGTGCATTGCAGAATACACTTACCATAGTGTAGTGCTAATGGTAGTGTAATGTAATACAAACATCCTTTATTTACTTCCCTTCCCTATTTCTTTAGAAAGAACCTGTTCTGTCTACTGCCCTGAAGAGGAGGATAGCCCCACGTATCATATGATGACCTCACTCCTCAGGCCTCAACTGATTGAACCAGCAATGGTCAGTTGACCCAGGCCAAGGTAATCACTTGGCTGACTCAATTGAATAGTCACTTATTTTTCTCAAAAAGTTAAAGTTAAACCACATAAACGTCAGAATAGACCTCATGATGAATGTCCAGGAACTTCTGCTATTGAAGGCGTAGCTCCATCTTGGTTTCCCGTTATGAGCTTTGCTGAAATCCAAATACCTAGTAATATTGCAAGATATTCTTAAACATATGATGAGTACACTGAATAGTTAAGAATGTTTTTATTCTTGATAGTTCTTTTTAAATACATTTCTGCAAAGACATTGCCTATTATAATTCCATCATCTTGAGAAATAAGTATGTTTTTAAATTTTTTTGTTACCAAAATGTCAAACATATAGATACAAAAGTATGGAAAATAAGTGAGTGAACTACCATGTACTCAGCACTCAGCTTCCATAATTAATCCTATTTTTTATTTTTTTAACTTTTATTAAGATAATTTTTATTAACTTTTAAACATTTCTTAATTCAGGTAATCCTGAAAGATTCATTTTTTACAAACTTGAAATGTTTGAGATATTAATTCATTATTTATTTGTCATAGCAGTTAAAAGAAATCTAACTTTTCAATAAATTTCTGGATTTTAGTTTGGTAACTTCCAGGTGTTAAACTTATACATATTTTAAACAAAAATAGTTTTAAATAGTATACCTTTTGTAAGTAAAACATAATGTACCTGGCAATGTAATCTGATACATTCTCATTTTGTCATAATTTCATATTAATTAATAGTTAAAAACAAACTATTCTCAGAGAGTAAAATATTACTAAATATCTTGATTTCACCTTCTACTTCATGAGGACTTTATTTATAATACTTGTTCTTTTTAAAGTTTAAGAGTAGATTCATGAAGCTTTAGTGTATAGATATTTATCTGGGGCCTTAACACTTCTGCAGGTCTGGAGAGGAGAAAAATATATAATGAACAAAATGGTTGTTGCTACAATTTAGGGCTGCTTTTTTACTATGGAGAAGTCAGAAGGAAATCTGTATCATTCTATATGTTAATGCTTTCCTAACAGCCTTTTGGACTAAATATATAGCAATTTTGCAATCTTACGTTTATGCACATGCACTAAAGCATAATGTCTTGGGAGCAGTGCTGAGTGGAAGTCAGAAAACTTGGACTCCAGCCCAGGATCTGCTACACATTAGCTGGTAGCCTTGGACAAGTCACTCTGTCTCTCTAGGGCTCCGTATTCTTATCTGTGAAATACGCAGTGTAGACACAATCTTTAATTTTCTTTTAGCTCTAAATTTTGATATCTAGATGCTCTTTCATAATGAACAAATAGACTTTTTTCTTTTTAATATCATGTCTAACGTTAAAGAAAACCTTTCCTTGGCTTAGGACCCATAGTACAGTGGTTAGGGCGCCAGCCACATACACTGAGGGTGGCGGGTTCAAACCCAGCCCAGGCCAGCTAAACAACTGCAACAAAAAAATAGCCAGGCATTGTGTTGGGCACCTGTAATCCTAGCTACTCAGGAGGCTGAGGCAAGAGAATCGCTTAAGCCCAAGGGTTGAGGTTGCTGTGAGCTGTGACACCACAGCACTCTACCAAGGGTGACATAATGAGACTCTATCTCAAAAAATAAAAAAAGAAAAGAAAGTCTTTCCTCTTCTCTAATAATTTTCACTCATAGCTCGGGAAACTTGACCTCAAAAAGATCATTTGTAGCACATGTACTTAGGAAATCAATGCTCAAATATATTTAAACATTTTGATTTGCAAAGATTCTTTCTCCACTCTTGAGGTATTTTATCCTATAAAGTTATAACGGCTCAGCAAAATAGAAAAATGTTATGCAAAAATTATCTCGTTTTTAGGTCTCTCCTCTCTCCTCCTCCCCCAACCCCTACTCTGGGTGGAGTGCCGTGGTGTCATAATTCATAGCAACCTCAAATTCTTGGGCTGGAGAGATCCTCCTGCCTCAGCTCTCCAGTAGCTGTGACTAAAGGTGCCCAGATAGTTTTTATATTTTTAGTAGACATGGGGGTCTCACTTTTGCTCAGGCTGGTCTCAAATTCTTGAGTTCAAGCTATTTCCCCGCCTGGCCTCCCAGACTGCTATGATTACAGGTGTGAGGCACTAGGCTGGACCTATTCCTGATCTCCTGAAAAGAGGATGGGTATCTTGGATTTCCTCAAAAGCAAAGGGTCTTGGATGTTAATAATTATTTTCTGTACAAGCAAGAGATGTCCATAGAGGTGCTCAAAGTAAATAAACAGCAGGCACACCTATTGATCTTGACATTTCATTAAACTTCATGTATTTAACAGGAGAACCTTCACTTTTAGTCGAATTTTTATTTCACTACAATTCAGTGAAGTTTCCAGCCTGACCTCCACGGAGAAGCGGCCCTGTGTCCAGACCTGCGCTGTGCGAAGGCTCAGCCGGTGAGCTGCTTGGGCCTGTGAAATGTGCCGGTGTCACTGTGGAACTCAGTTTTTAAATTTAATATAAATCTAACTAAATTTAATTTAAATTTAAAATTAATTAAAAAGATTTTAAGTATGTATGGAATAACTTGAGGGTATAAATCTACTTTTTCAGCTGTAAATTTTATGAAATTGAAATACAAAGTGTTTCTGACACAAATTTAGTGCCTGAATCGAGATGTATGAAAGTGTGAAACACACAAAGAAAGGGAATGTGAAATAAAGAATTAATAAATTTTAAAATATTGGCTATGTGCTCTAATGACAATATTTTAGATATATTGGCTTAAATATATCATTAAAATGATTTCTCCTTGCAGATGATGATTTTAGAAAAAAATTCATCTGTTTTTAAGTTTCAAACATGACTATAAGGAAATTCAGAATTACTTGTAGAGCTAAAACTATTATTCTATTGTTATTCTACAGTGCTGGTTTAGAGCATGAATTATTTGAAAAAAATAATTTCTAATCAGCTTCAGTTACTGCTAATTTATTCATGAAATATTCAATTTAAGTAGTATTTAAAAAGTAAAGCAAAGCATCTGAGTTCAAATGAAATTGTTACTAGTAAGAAAAAAATAAAATTATTTGTGTACCTGTTCTTATCTCTAAAGAATAAATTTAGGATCACTGGAAGAATTTTAAATACATACACAGAAATTTGGGACCAGAAAAAGTCATACCTTATCCAAATTGTTAATTTGGTACAAGGGAAATTTACTTTGTGCTGTGATTCCAAGGTCATTTAGGAAGTCTATGCTCAAATGAGAGCTAAAACTTCTGATTTTTCCATCTGGCCTGCCTGAAGGTGAAGAAATAGAAGAGAATTCAGAATTTAACTAATAATTTTGAGAAAAAAAAAAATCTATCCAACACAACACTCCAAAAATGGTATGTCTTAAGATTCTCTTAAAGTTATTGCTTTACATAAATGATCAAAATAGCGGATGATGTTCTTAAAAGAAACATCTTTTTTCCAAAGAGTATTGTACTTAGATAAACCCAAGTGCAATATAAGCAATCTATTCAATATGACCACCTACGTGAGTTTAAGAAGCCAAGAAAGGGTTAAGATTGGGAGCAAAGTGAAGGCTAAACTGAATTCCAAAAGTTGCTGATGTGAAGTAGCAGGTCTCCTGGGGAAATAACACACAGACTGGACCATTGATTTACCAATTAATCCAAGGAGCTACATGGCTATTAGTTCAGGAAAGAGACGCTTGCCTGCCTACTCGCCTAGAGGTAAGAACTAGGTTTGCAGCTGCCAAACAGCAGGACAACAGAAATAAATAGGGAGAGAAATTAGACTATGAATCTAAGTGTTTTCATTTTCTTGCCTTGGCTTCTAAGGCAAGTAACACATAGTCACTTAACTACTATGATATCTCATATGATATACAGGACATTCATTTATCATAAAAGACTTCAAAATATAAATAATTGTCAAAGAATCTTTAAAATAATATTACTTCTATTAATTTCTACAAAGCTCTGCAACTCTTCAAGTTTAATGAGCATAAGCCTGTAAGTTAGGCCTGTGTCACTTTGCAGAGCTATTATCAAATGAAGTTTTAAATGGTGTACATATATTATATGTGTCTGAGATACCAAATTCGGTAAACTTATTAAAACTGCACACTTATTATTTGTGTGTTACTATCTTGCTCAATGTTGTCTTGTTTGCCTTTTGCTGTGGACACAGTGAATGCCAGGATTTAGAATTCTTTTAATTGCTATGTGATTAACTTTTCTCTGGCAATTTCCATGAATGAAATGATGCAAGGAAAATCACTGTATTTTGATCCTGACACTGAGAAATTGCTAGCAGTTCATACCTGCTCTGAAGTTAACTAAGAACATCTGGATATGCTGTTTGGAGAGGTATTTCAAAGTGACGTGCTGGAATAAAAAGCATATTCAACTAAAAGCATCCAAGTAAATAGTTGAAATCTCAACTCTGTTCCTTTAAATGCCTCAGCAAAATCGCAAGAATATTGGGTCAAAAAATGTAACAAATGAAGCCACTGTCATTAGATTTAGGAAAGTATTTGTATCTTCTTTTCACCTTGAGTTGCAGAAAAATCACTGTACAATTAAAACAGTAGTTTTAACACCTTAAAATGGTTCCTGTCCGAGATGTGTTGCCTTACTCTACAGTATTTCCAGTCTTAACTGTGGCACAATACTCTGGATGAAATCTAGACTGTGTAGAATCAAGTTGGATAAACAACTTTGTTCTCTGCCACCCTTTTTGTACTGAATCAGACCAAAGGGAGTCTTGGGCAGTCGACAGCTTTATCACTGCTTCCAAGTTCAGGTTGGCTGGGCTCCCAAATCTCTTGGGATATGTTGGCTGCCAAAGCAAATTAGTCTCACTTTATCTCTGGGGCAGTGACTTTGCTAACTTTATTGGCTGGTGTTGGGGGGGGGGGGCGGTGCTAAGTCTTGTAACATCAGCAAGTGACACATTTAAAAGAAATGTAGCTAAGATATAGATCCCTTTCCTGCTCCAAAATGGCATTAGTGGAAGAATAATTAGGGAAGCCATGGGGGAAGAATACAGTTAGAAAACATAAAAGCAGTCCGGGCTGACGTTGTAATTAGGAGAAGCAAGATGAGCACTTTTGGCCCAGGAGAAGACAACATTGACTTTAGGCTAAATTTATAACCTGAAAATAACAAGTGCCATTGATGAAGCTGATGAAACAATAGAATGTATCCAATCTGTATTATTGGATATATAATTTTAATGGATGGTCAGTGGAAGAGAATAGAAACATTCAAATGTAAAAATCATGGAAAAATTGGACAGGTTTGAGTAAGTTGAGTGAAGAGTATCTAATACTTGACAGAAACCTCCTACCGGAACCGAGAACTGTTAGATAAGTTTCTAGTCCATGTCTTCAGTCTTCCAAGTTAGTGGGAAAATTGGAGGGGTGTGTGTGTGTGTGTGTGTGTGTGTGTGTGTGTGTGTGTGCACGTGCACTTGTAAATAAGGACAGAATCCTCCCTCTATCTCAAATATGCAGTTTTTGGGAAACAGGTGATGCAAACGCATGCCTTTTCTAAAAGTGTGTCTCACTATAGTGATTGACTGTGGGTAGGTTTCCTCCCTATTAGCAGTGTTCACTACAAATAAGACAGAAGTTTGGATGTTCCACTCACCACATACTGTTATTAGGTAGGATAACTTTTTTCTACCAATACCCATCTCTGTTAGCGAGAGGAGGGACTTTCTTAGTTTCCCCTCTGTAACTCCAGAACATTAACCAATACTTGTCATATGATAAGCAATAAATAGTTGATGAAAGAAGAGGTAAAAAAGTTACTAATGAATGAATAAACCCAGTTTTCAGAAACAGTGATCTGGAGTCTTCATACTTTAACTTTGGAGAGTAGTAAAAAATGATATTCATTGCCATACTAGAGGACGTAGAAAATATTCGTGATCTGTGGTACCTACTTTATGGAGACCACTGTGAATTACTAAGTTTTAAAATAATTGAATACAATATACGGTGTCATTTTTATTTTTATTAAGATGCTTCTTTCTTAATGTTGGAACTTTGTTTTCCACCTGTAGTTAACTCAGATGCTAGAGCTGAAGTGAGTGGGGTAGGGTGCAAACTTGCCTGACTCCGCGACGATCCCTCACTGCCAGGCTTTTCATCTTCATAGTTGTTATTGTGAATTCTCTGAACTCCCCGTCAACACTGATATGCCGAAAAACGGTAGTAAGAGTAACAAAGGCCTGACAGACAAGTTGATAGCAGGCTTACTAATATGACCTGCTTGCCATCAAAGACAGCAAATATCTTTGTTTTATTCCAGGTGAAAGGCAAATAAATAAAAATTATGCAATATCAAGGCTTTTGGAATGTTCAAACTTCAGTAATCTGGGAGTTTACAATTTGAGAACCTAATATTTTGTCAAATCTTTACAGAGGATATCAAAGTTTAGGGAATTTTAACCTCCTAATGAGACCTGTTTTTCAGTTGCTATAAACTTAAATAATACTAACCCCCCAAATAAACTTATAGTAAGGTGATATCTCCCCATGGTTTTAATTTACAGTTCCCTGATGACTAGGGACATGGAGCATTTTCTTGTATTTATTGGCCATTTGTCTCTCTTCCTTTGAAAAGCTTCTATTCATGTATTTTACCCACTTTCTAATGGGGTTGTTTGGCTTTTTTCTTGCTGATTTCCTTGAGTTCTTTGTATATTCTCGGTATAGCCCTTTACCAGATGTGTAGTTTGAGAATATTTTCTCCCATTCTGAAGGTCATGTATTTACTCTGTTGATTATTTCCTTAGCTGTGCAGAAGCTTCTTAACTTAATCAAGTCCCATTTATTTATTTTTGTTACTGTAATTGCCATCGGAGTCTTCGTCATAACTTCTTTGCCTAGCCGGAATCTAGAAGAGTTTTTCCTATATGTTCTTCTAGAATTCATGCCTTATATTTCAGTCTTTTATCTATCATGAATTAATTTGTGTGAATGGAGATAGAGATGGATCCTACTTCATTCTTCTGCAAGTAGCTATCTAATATTCCCAACACCATTTATTTAACTGGGTGTTTTTTTGGCCGTATATATTGTGGGTTTTTTTCCAGATTAATATAAGGTTACATTGTTTGTGTTTGTTAAGAGAAGTTCAAGTTGTATTTGAGTCTTTTACTCAGTAGGTGTGCTATATACCCCTACGCTGCATCTGTAGGTGGCAACTTCCTGAGCTCTTTCCTCCTTACCTCCTCCCCACTTCTTGAATTTAATTGTTTTTCCTCTCATGTGGGCCCATAGTTGTTCATCTCCTGGCTTCATTAGCATTGAGTATATAATATTTAGGTCCCACCTAGGGGCAGCGACCCTTAATATCTATGGAACTGGTGTGACCAACTGAAAAAATAGAAAGTTAGGAGCAATGATAAAGAGACACAAGACACAGAATAGAATTTTCAAAAGTGAGAGCTCAGGGGACCACTGCCTGTTCATGGGCTCCGGCAAGGTGACCTTGAGTCTCTGTTCCACCCAGTTTTTATTGAAATCTATCTGCCCAGGTTGGTAAGCTGAGGGAGGGAACAAAGACACCAGTAGTTTCTGTGAGTGAGCACATCTGCTCGGATTGTTATTATTATTAACTTTACAGACTTGAGCAGTTTTGGAGCATCTGAAACTGGAGCCTTGTGCAAGGGAAGCTTCCTGTCTGGAGTCACACACACAGATTCTTAGGGAGGTGTTAAGCTCTGTTAGTTAGTTACTGTGGAGTAAAACACCGCTGGTGTTAATCTCCTCTGAGGAATCAGTGGGAGGGAGGCTTTTTCCTCACCACCACCACAGAGGATTTTCCTCTGCCATAGGGGATGTTAAGCTTTCCTGCCCATATCTCAGGGCTCAGGCTAGTCCCTCTGGTCTCTGCCCCAGCCAAATGCAAATCTCCACAGTGGGTCTGTGCATTGTCTGCTTAATGGGCAGGAAATGACCTAGAAGGTGTATCTATTCTAGTTCTTATCATAATCTCTCTTATGACCATTTCTTCTTCAGAGTATTCACAGACTCAGCAGGGTATTGGTGTAAGCTGTGTCCCCAATAGGCCAGAATTCCAGGAAATGCCAGAAACGTGTTCAGATAAAAAAAATTAGCAATGGCTAGCTTAAAGATAAACTAGTTCACTTTTCTTTGTTTCAAGTCCTTCAGCTCTTTTTCTGAGGGTGCCCTCCCCTGCCAAGAAAAGGGTCTTTGGTCTCCATTCTTCCTGCAATATGGGATACTTGTTTTCCCATTCTTGCGATAGTTTACTGAGGACAATATTAATATTCTTCACTCCATCCAAGTCAATACAAAAGATGTACAGTTTCCATCATTTTTATGGCTGAATAGCATTCTATGTTATACATATACCATATTTTATTATACATTCATGGATTGATGGCCACTTTGATTGTTTCTGCATCTTTGCAGTTGTGAATTGAACTGCGATAAACATTTTAGACAAGTATTCTTACAACAAAATGATTCTTTTTCTTCTGGGTAGATACCTACTAATGAAATTGTGAGATCTAATGGAAGGTTTCCTTTTAGCTCTTTGAGGATTCTCCATCCACAGAGGCTGGAAAGTGTAGTCCCACCAGCAGCGCAGAGGTTGTCCTCTCTCTGCACATCCACACCAACATCTGCACTTGGGACTTTGTGATGTGGACTATTCTCACTGAGATTAGGTGATATCTCAGGGTGGATTTGATTCACATTTCTCTGATGCTTAGGGGCAATGAGCAGTTTTTTGTGGGTTTATTGGCCATTCATCTGTCTTCTTGGAAGAGGATTTGTTGTAGATGGCTTCTATCACTTTAACAAGTGACTCATCTATAATGTTGAGCATCTTAAGTGTTCTTATCAAAAAAGAATGCTGAATTTTGTCAAATGTTTTTTCTGCTTCTATTAAAAGGATTATATGGTCGTTATTTGTGCTTTTATTTATATGGTGAATTATGTTTATGGATTTGCATACTGAGCCAGCTTTGCATCCCTGAGATAACGCCTACCTGATCATAATTTATAATTTTTTTAAATGTGTAGTAGTGTTATATTTGCCAGGATTTTATTGAATATTTTTACAGCAATATCCATTAATGATATTGGTCTATAGTTTTCTATTTTTCTTGGATTCTTTTCTAGTTTTGGTATCAGAGTGGTATTTGCTTTGCAGAAGGAGTCAGGGAGGATTTCTTTCTTCTTAACATTTTGGAATAGGTTCTGCAATACAGCTCTGAGGTCTTCTTTGAAGGTTTGGTAGAAATCTGGTGTAAAGCTGCCTGATCCAGGACTTGTTGTTAGAAGATTTTTTCTTGTTGTTGCAATTTCAGGGCTTTGTATCAGTCTGTTTAGGGTTCTGATACTTTCTGCTTGAGTGTAAGGTGGTGGTGTGATTCTAGGTATTGGTCCATTTCCTCAACATTTTCAAATTTCTGGGCATAGTTTTGTGTAGCAATCAGTGATGATCTTTTTTATCTCTGTGGTATTGTTGCTATTTCCCCTATTTCCTTTCTGACTGAGGTGATCAGAGATGTTACTTTTCTGTTTCTAGTTAATTTGAAGAAAGGTTTATCAATTTTATTTATCTTTTCAAGGAACCAACTTTTTGTTTTGTTAATCTTCTGAGAAGTCATCTAAGACAAACCCACAGGCAACTTCATTCTAAGTGGAGTAAAACTCAAAGTATTTTCACTTAGAACTGGAACAAAATAAGGAGCCCCAGGGTTTATGTTGTCTGCTTTGTCAAACATCAGTTGGCTGTATGTCAATGGCTTTATATAGGTTCTCTGTTCTTATTCTCTGGTCCATGTCTCTATTTTTGTGTGAATACTATGTTGTTTTGGTTACTATAGCCTTTTACTATAACTGGAAGTCTGGTAATGTGATGTCTCCAGGATTTTTCTTTTTGCTTAGGATTGCTTTGGCTAGTTGAGCTCATTTCTGGTTCCAAACAAAACATAGAATTGTTTTTCATAGATTTATGTTATATGGTTATATAACATAGTCTATAAAAATGTTGGTATTTTTGATGGGTACTGCATTGAATCTGTTACTCACTTTTATTAAAATGGCCAAAAACAATAGATGCTGGGATAGATTCAGAGATAAGTGAGCACTTACACATTGTTAGTGAAGCAGCATACTAGTACAACCTTTATGGAAAACAGTATAGAAATTCCTCAGAGAACTAAAACTAGATTTCCATTCAATTCAGCAATCCAACTACTGGGTATTTACCCATAGGAAAAGAAGTCATTTTATAATAAGAGATCTGCACTCTAATATTTGATGCAACACAATTAATGAGGAGATTAACAAAAGTGGTCTATGTCTGTGTGGCCTACTACTCAGCCATAAAAAAGGATGACTCAATGCCTTTTGCAATAATTTGATTGGAATTGGAGATCATTATCCTAAGTGAAATATCTAAGAACAGAAAAACAAACACCACATGTACTCACTGTTAAACCGGAACTAACAGGTCAGCACACATATGCAAAAAGGGAAGTAAAACTCAGTGGACATCAAACATGGGGGAGGGAGAGGAGTGAATGGGCAAAAGCTACCTAACAGGCACATTTAATACTAACTCTCTGGGTAATGGGCACACCTACTTATAGCTCTGAGTCAAGCATTACAAAAGTGATCCATGTAACCAAAAGCATTTGTACTCTTGTGATATTATGAAATTTGATAAATAAATAAGCTGTTAGACAAAGAATATTGTTGTAAGAAGTATTTTAACTAAAAAAGCAAGAAATTATGCAAAGGTGACAACCATAAAAAATGATTTCCTACCTATTATTAATTTTAGCAAAAGTTTAACCTGACCTATTTAAAGTTAAAATGCATTATCCAATAAGATGTATAAATCTAAATATTAAAAAAATAAGGATTTAAACAAGGCAGAATTCAAATCTCATTTGAGGTATCAAGGAATTCTTAGAGGACAAGGCACTTTCACTGATTTGCATGTAGTAGGTACCACACAGATATTTGTTGTAGGAATGGAATCATAGAGCTGTTCTTCAATAAGATTAAAATGTGATAACCATTGTCATTAAACCAATTTTTAAATTTTTTTTAAGATGTAAACCTAATAAAATTCTTTGTGGTGAGACTTCTGCCCAATTCCTTACTTTTATTTTATTTTATTTTATTGAGGTAGAGTCTCACTCTATCAGCCTGGATAGAGTGCCATGGTATTATAACTCACAGCAACCTCAAACTCTTGGGATCCCGTGATCCTCTTACCTCAGCTTCCCCAGTAGCTGATAGTATAAGCACCCACCACATTGCCCAACTAGTTTTCCTATTTTTAGGAGAGATGGAGTCTCCCTTTTGCTCAGGCTAGTCTCAAACTTCTGAGCTCAACCCACCTCGGCCTCCCAGAATGCTAGGATTACAGGCCACAATGCCTGGCCCCTCATGTTTATTTTGAATTATATACTTCTAAGTCAGCCAAGATACCTGTTAATTTAGCAAAGCATAAGATCAAGGATTATCCTCTTGATCCAAAATAATTACCTTTGATTTCCTTTACATATATCTGGAGACAATTTAGCCCAGGATTCTTTACAGCTCCTGGTGATCCAAGGAGAGATGAAGAAGGCAATGCTGACTGGTATAAGATAATATAATACCTGCAACTTTTAGGATTCTTGACATTGCACAAGGCACACAGGCATCTGGCTTTGCCTTGGTATTATGATTTTTAAAAGTGGCAAAGGCTAAGATTCTTGTCAGCTACCTACCAATTCTTACTTTTATTTTCATTTATTAATTTATTTATTATTATCATTTATTTATTTATTTGTAAATTTTCAAGACCTTGGATCATGAGAATTGGGAGAAGACCAAATATTGTTATAGTGGGACTTAGGATATTGTTTACTTTGCTTCTGTGATTCTAACTGCATTTGGATAACACTTGACTGACATTTGGGGATGAACTTTACTTCAGTTCTGGTTTTCATGCTTCTGTGAGTCAAATAGTCCAAATTTCTTTTTCTCTGGCACCTGAGTGGACCACCACTTATAGGAGAAAAGGCATAAATTAAGCAATACATGGGAAGGGACAGAATTGTAGACATGGAACCACTGGGAGCAAATAAACTTGAATAAAGGGAATAACAGTAGATTTTTTTAAAAAGGTGAGTTTGACAAGAAGTTTTGATGCATGCCAGAAAAAATGGAATAATATTAAGAAAGGTTTAGACAAGGTCATGGGAATAGACTCTCGTGCTTTGATAAAGTGCCCACAAACTTATCCTGAGTTCAACGTCCGTTTATGTCCCATCCTTCTTAGCATCCCTGCCCTTCCTTCCCTGTTTGGAAAGACATGAATTGAATGACTTGACATATAACCACAAAACTGACCAGCACATGTCATCCCACTGGAGACCAAAAGCATCACTGGCAAAGTACCATAATAGGGTCAAGTGACAGCCTTTATCAAGGCTTATTTTTCTTGAAAATTTATTTCCCAGCAGGTGACCCTCTACAGATAATCTCCAATTACATTAACCATATGAATAGTGACTTCATTTGTCTTAATATTCTATTGTCTCAGTGGTCTCCAGCACTCTATTTTAAGAGTAGTCTTGTCTTGTCCACTTTCTATCTGTGATCCAACTCATTCCTTAGAGCATGCCTGCATGGATCTAACTACTAAAAAAGAAAAATACAATATAATAGCATTTTAGTAGTACATTCAGAAATACAGCAAGTTAGAAAAAAACTGATGAGTAATCTCGACCAATGAAGACTGAGTAACCTGAGAAAGTCTTTTGTTTTTTATTCCCTTTTGTTCTGTTCAGCCATGCTTATTCTTCACTGTACATAGATTTATGTACCAAATAGTGTTCTGTTCATACATGGAATAACAAACAGAAATACTCCCAGAATAAGAGTAAGGGTCCAAAAATCCTTACCTCCAGTCATAGCATAATTGTAAAACCATACGCCTTCCAGACTGATTGAATGTTGAAGAGCAGTGTCAGTAGTGAGAGTTGTGTACTTTGGCACAAGAGAGGTGCTAAAATTGTTTTCAACTGAAAACAATCATGAAACACTAAGTGAAAGTACCTATATATATATATATTTTTTTTTTCTTCTAAAAAACCTATGCCTTGCTAATACTGTACTAAAATCCTGTGTTTACAAGTTTATACTTAAGTGATCAACATGATAATGAACTAAAACTCTGGGATGGGAAGTCAAAAATGACATTGCTAAATTTAGCAAGTAAATTGGAATTTTATATAAACACCAAATAATTTCTTAGTGTACATATGTCCCAAGTAGAAGATGGGACATATTTAAACTTAAAAAAATATATATCATAATTTGTCTGAAATTCAAATTTAACCAGACATTCTGTATTTTATCTGACAGCCCTATTTAGATGTCACGATTTAATCAATGAGCCTTCTTTCTCACAGTGCCCTATTATCGATTCCTCATGGTTTTTTTGTTTGTTTGTTTGTTTTTGAGACGGAGCCTCAAGCTATCCCCCTGGGTAGAGTGCCATGGCATCACAGCTCATAGCAACCTCCAACTCCTGGGCTCAAGCGAGTCTCCTGCCTCTCCCTCCCAAGGAGCTGGGACCACAGGCCCCCACCACAACGCCCAGACAGATTCCTCATGGTTTTACCCCTAAGAATCTTGGGGAAAATCCATCGACTTCCCCCTTTGGTATTTGGACACAGCTGACTAAGCCCGACTTACTGGTTACCCCCAGGTGTCTGCACTCCACGGTTCTTTACTGTTCTCTGCCTCTACGGTCTCCCTCAGTTCTTTCCTCCAGTCTGCACAGAGTTGCATTTTCAAAGTGAGCATGTTTGTCATACTACCCCCTTCCTTACACTGCTTACCATACAGATAAAAACCCTTTGCCACGACATTTATACTCTACTTTTACAAAGATTCACTTGTACC
>CAUYQV010101808.1:0-24664 GCA_963574575.1 Galagoides demidoff
CCAGCTACTTGGGAGGCAGAGGCAGGAGACTCGCTTGAGCCCAGGAGTTGGAGGTTGCTATGAGCTGTGATGCCATGGCACTCTACCCAGGGGGATAGCTTGAGGCTCCGTCTCAAAAAAAAAAAAAAAAAAAAAAAAAGAGATGTACTGACCACTTATATTCCCAGAGGAAATGCTGGGTTCAAGGATACCTGGGTTGGAAGCCCAGCTGTGTGAGCCTAACCCTTTCTGGGCCTCAGTTTCCTCACTTGGAAAGAAGAGTGGCGTGAGCTCTCCCTTAGCAGGGTTATGTGGACTGAGCAGATCCTGATCAGGAAGCACCTGCACAGGGCTTGTTGACATGTCAGCTCGCAGATCCCTCTTCTTCTCATCGAGTTAGTCTCTCCAGGAATGAGAGATGGGAACAGCATTTTTAAAAAGCTTCCCAGGTAATTTTAAAGCATTGAGGTATTTAGGAAACTCCATCCCTAAGCATCTCGAAGAACCCAAGCTTAGGACCCTAGGAGGCAGCTGGCATGTTGGTGACCGCCTGTCTGCCCCTTAGCCTCATAAAACCAAACTGAAAGGTCACATACTGGCCGAGTCTATAACCTTATGGCCTTTTCTAGGAAATAAAGACTAGACCTTCTTTCCCCTTGCAAGTGTCACACCATATTTGGTCAAGGGTAATAAGAGGTAACCACATCTTTCAGTTCTGGTGGGGCCACCAGGCTGGGGGTGAGTGGCACACTCACGTCACTGGCCAGCCTCTCATAATCTTCCATCAGGTGTTCATTCTCCTGGTTGACAGCCAGCACCTTGCAGATTCGGTTGGCCGCAGTCTCAGCCTGGGGCAGAAGCGCATACAGTTAGGGCTGCATCAGGACTGATGACCCTCCCTCCTGACAAGCATGTCCCTTGAAAGCAGCTGGCCCATGGCCCACACACAGTACTCCCAGAGGAGGGAAGAAGAGGAAGCACACCAGTGAAATGGTGCCCCAAGCAGCCATGTCCTGACAGGTCTCATTGGCCTCCTCATAGCTTACTGCAAAATGACCCAGACTAGAGAACTGAGCCCTCAGCTCTCTTTACCCAGATCCTGGAGGACCTGAGGAGGGATTGGGGACCCTCCTTCTTCTGCTAGCAAGCTCCCTACTGCCCCACTCAGACAAGGCTGGGTAAGGCTATCTGTGCTAGGCCTCAGACCCTGAAGGTGTCTCCCTTTGGGTAGAAGATAGACTGAGATAGGCCAAGAGCTGGAGAGCTAAGGGGCAGCAGAGTAGACGCTGGTTCCCCCCACCGCCAGGACCCTGTACAGGAGACCATGTGCGGCCCCTTCTTTCTCCTGTCTTGGAGATGGGTATTAAAAGGAGCTGATGTAGGCAGGAGGGAGCCAGGGCTTTGGACAGCCGGGTATGGTGGGGACAGTCCCTGGCCTAGAACTAGAGAAGAATGCTCTCCCTTATCCTGCTATAGGGAGTGAAAGATATGGAGGAGGAGGGGAGGGGGCCACGTGAGGAGAGAAGAGAGACCAGGTACCTTTCAGGACGCACAGAAAGGGTCCAAGGTTGAAACAGCAACAGAAACAGGAACAGAAATAGTGAGGAGGGTCTATAGAGTGATGGGGAAGGAAAATGGAGAGGCTTGGGAGAGGGCTCCAGAGCTCACTCTCCCATCCGCACAGCACACCTGGAGACAGGCAGGGAGGTAGGGGGCTGAGGCTTCTGTGAGCACACACATGCACACGCACATGCACACCCTGCCTCAGACTGCATGACACACACCCAGGGCCCCAGGGAATGCTCCTCAGAGAAGAAGTTCAAGATGTTCCTCAGCTGAATTAGTGTAGAAGGCATAGCCAGGGCTGTAGCTTCGGGGGGAGTCACAGAGGTTAGTCCCTGACCTCTACCTTAGCAGAGACAATTGGCACCCAGAGCTCAGATCCACTCTGCTACCAGGGGGGTAGCTGGTCAGAGGTGTTTTCTTTCACTGCTGAATTCTCAGCTTCTAGTTCAGGGGTTAGTGTGTCTGACGTGTTCAGGGTTGATGAATGAATGAGTGAATCAAAGAACGAGGGAATGCTTTAGTGACTAGAAATAAATTGCCAGGACAGAACGGGCATACTCAGTGCTAGGTCCTGGGCTTGCCCTGCATTTATAAAGGAAACCCCAGAAAGCATGGTTTCAAGAGACTGAAATGAGTCTCTGGGGAAATAAGAGCAGCAAGAATAAGGCATCACAGATTGTCCTGAAAAGTAAACACAGGTCTGGGGGAAACTGCACTCACACCTGGAAAAGCTTGAATCCAAGACTTTCCCTCATGAATAGGCCAATTTCCCACAGTCTGGTCTTGATTTCCTCCCTCACAAGAGGGACTAGTGACAAACCTTCTAACCTACGCACCTTGAAAACCTCCAAAGCTCTAACCTGGGCTTTTCTCCCCAGACCACTCCTACCAATCCTTCAAGTCCCTTCTTCCTTTCACATCCCCTGCTGGAGTTTAGCTCTCAGGGGGCATTTCCGGCAGAAAAGAAAACAATCAGGTGAGGACAGTGGGATGGGGCAGGGCTGGCTTGGGACCGACAGGCCAAACATGCCGTTATTTGGGGTTTGTGGTGAGGAAGCTTCCATCACTGGTCATCCCCACCCTGTCTTCCTGCTGGGGTAAGGGTCAGGGATCCTCCTTCTACCTTCTCTGCCCTACAGCAGAACACCCCAAACACAAGCTCCAACACATGCTGGGCAGGAGGTGAAAAGGGGATTAAACATGTCATTTGGGCTGGGAGGAACCACCCTCCCTCAGGAGTACTAGTGGGATCCCTACTTCATAGATGGGGAAACTGAAGTTAAGTGACTTATCCAAGGTCACAATGCTGAGTTGGTGGAGTGGGGCCAGGCCAGACAGTCCATGGGTGGTCTGCAGAAGGTGCAGCCCCTGTCCCAGTGACGTTAGGAACAGCTCTCTGCCTTTCTAAACTTCAATTCCTCCTGTTTGAAATGGGGTTAACTGAGCCTAGCCCCCGCTGGGGCATACACAGGGACTCTCTTAGAGCCTATGAATGTCAAGTCTTTGGAGAGTGCCCAGCATGAAGTGCTCAATAAAGACATGATTCCTCCTTCAGCTCTCTTCACACTTGCCAACTGCTAATACAAAACCGAGGCATCGGGAGTACTGTTTGAGATACCGCAGAGGCTATGAGGTGAGCAGAGGGGACAGAGATGCTCAGGTATCCCCAAAGAAGCTGGGGGCCCAAAAGGAACCAGGAGGGTAACATGAGGTCAGCCAGTCTCAGGGAGACATGCTGCTGGGAACCTCTGACTGCTCTGGTTGGTTTCTGGAGCAACAGGTACCAGGAAAGTCATGTCAGAAATGAGGTCCCAAGAGCTGGTCAAGCTTCTCAGACTGAGCTTTCCTGGCAGTTTGGGAGGAGAAGGAGCTGCAGAGGAGCAGAAAAGCCCAGTGCTCCCTGGTGAAAGGCCACAGCAGGCAGCCAGCCCTGATGTGGATCATAGAGGGGAGACAGGACAGCCAAAAGGTCACATCTCAGTTCTGCCATCTACCATGAAGCTGGGCTTTGGATCCCTTGTCTAAGGGTCTGGGACGCTCTCACTCACTTCTGGGAGGGCTGCATTCAGAGAATGCTGTGGTGCCTCAGCACAGGTCCAGCACCAGCCAGATGGCAGGAGGTGCTGGAAGCCCCCCAGTTACAAGAAATCTGTCCTAGGTGGCTTTTCTGAGTCAGAGCCCAGTAAGGTTGGTCCTCACGGCTCAGTGGCCCATGGTGTGCCCAGTGCTCCACCCACAGATGGACAGTGGCATCTAGGGTGATGGTGAAGGCAAGTCTGCAGCCACAGCAGCGAGGGTGTGCCTGTCCCAGCTCACCTTCTGAGCCCCCGAGAAAGCGTGGTAGAAGCAGGACACGTAAGTCATGATGGCCTTCTCATCTGGCCTCAGAGTGCCCACAATATCTGCACAGAGAAAGAGAGAGAGAGAGAGAGAGGCAGGAGAGAGTGAAAGATGCAGGGTGGGGTAGGGCGGCTGGGGCCAGCCCAAGGCTCATGCGGGAGGAATAGCACTTGCTCTGGACTGGAAGCCAGACCCCAGCTCAGGCCTGCATGGACATGTCTTGCAAGGTTTTATAAAGGGGAAACAATCCAAATGAAGTGTGTTCCTTTTTTAACCAGGCCTGAGTTCATGACAGACTAGCCACAGGCTCTATAAAGCAGGCTTTGTTTGGGGCTGTAGGGGTCAAATGCTAACTGATTTGTCTGAAAACTAAAGCAGGACTGTGTCATGTATGACCACTGTGCAAGACCCCTAAGGGTGTTCTGTGGCCCTCGGAGGAAAATACATGAACTCTTCTCAGACCACGGTGATTCTGCAAGGCATGTCTGGTCACTGCTTTTCATTTTTCTCTGCTTACTCACTTCTCGCCAGTCAATCCTTAAGCCAAGCCTATGCCTGCCCCAGGGCCTTTGCCTTGGCTTTATCTTCTGCCTGAAATGCCTTTGTCCCAGATCCTGCTCAGTGCTCCAAGTACCTGGTCCTGTCACCCCTCTCTGGTTGACAGCTCCAGATGAAATCAGCCTTTGCTATCTTTGTCCCCAAATCCTAGCCCTTGTTCTCTACTCTGCTTCTCACGTGAAATGACTTTATCTGCTGACATGCCTATTGCTGGTCTCACCCACTAGTATGCAAGACCCCTGAGAACAGGGACCTTGGTGGTCACAAAGACTCTTACTGTATCTTTAGTGCCTGGAACAGAGCCTGGCACAGACTAGGCATTCAATAGACACTGTGAGCAAAGACTGATCAGGCAGTGGTGCCAAAGAGTTGGGGGGTGGCTTCCAGTCGGAGAGAGGCCACTGCCGTCTGCAAGAGAAATGAAGTGAGCATGGGAGGCGAGAGGCAGCAGCGGCATTGGGCAGTGGCGGCTAGGAGGGCCTGCCTGGCCCTGCCCGGTACCTTCTGCGCTCCCGAAAAGGCATGGTAGAAGCTGGACACATAGGTCATTATGGCCTTCTCGTCGGGCCGGGCCGTGTTCACGATGTCTGCAAGTGAACAATAAGGGTTAAACCGCCCAGTGGGTCCAGATGCGGGTACCGTTCACTAGGATCCACAGGCTCCCAAGGCCATAGCCATTGGGAAGAGGGACCCTCAGAGCTGATTCAGTGACACTTAGTGACCTGGGTGGGTTTAGCCACACCCTCAGCCCCCTTCCCCCATAGCCTTGGGAAAAGCCAAGGCTGTGGGAACTAAATTAAAATGGGGCCACTTCCTCTCTCTGAGAATGGCCTCAAGGGGCTGCTGGACGGTCAACTCCAAGGGCCACCAGAGGCCAGAGACATGGGCCCTGGCTGGGGTGAGGCATGGCTGGGAAATGGAGCAAAGGCGGAAAAGGAAAAAACAAAACTCTCCACTTTGGCAAGCTCCAGACTTCATGTTGCTGCAGGCAGGGAGGGGAGAGGCCAAGGTTGCTTGCAGGAAGCCTGGAGCCAGCCCTCCTTGGCCACATTGTACCGCCCCTGGGTCCTGGAGAGATGAAGACCCAAGGGAACCGACCCTTCAAGCTCCCCTTTTCCCACCCTTCTCCATCCCTGAATATGTCTGGCTGGCTCAGACTGCTCTCACTCTTGTTTCCCAGGGTGACATGACTGTACCCAGTTTACCCAGATCATTCAGTCCTTCTTGCTGGCTCTGTCAGCTCCCCAAGGTAAGAACTCCAGTGTACCCACAGACCTTTGCCCAAAGCCAGGAGTGGTGAGATGAGGCCCCTAGGAAACATGGTGTTGACTGAACAAAAAAAAGTACTTACCCTCTGCATCCAACATCTTGGGGATGTCGAGGTATTTCTCAGCCACTTCAAAGGCATTGTTCAGATTGGTGACTGGGTCATCCTGGGGGAAGACAGATGGGGAAGTACAAAGAACTCCATCAGGGGCAGGATGCAGGAATAGGAGGGAGTCAGGGCTGGCCCAGAGGGGTAGAGCTGAATGCTTCTTGAGGCAGTACTCAGCCATGTGTGCTGTGTAAGGGAGAGGGGGACATGCCACACCATGGATAAATTCAATTCCTACCCAAGAGAGTACATCTTGAAATCTTTGTGGGGTAAATTGTAGGTCTTTTCTCCAGAAAAATGCAGGTGTGCTCTTTTCATACAATTTCCTCTATTCACAGACCCCAGTTTAAGCCCTTTCCCTGAAACCTGGGTGCAGACCTGAGAGGGCTAGGGGTAGGAGAGGGGAACAAATACACAGCTCTCTGGTTCCAACCTCCCTAAGGCATCTCCATGCTATCCCAGCTCCCTCAGGGCTCCCTGATGTTTATAGGACTAAAGACCCTGATCCTCCCTTGCCACTCACTGTGGAATGAATGGGCTAAGTGCAGGCTGGCCCCCACCCAGTCATACCCTCCTATGGCTCTAACCTGCCTCTTCCTCCAGGGCCCTCCCCCACTCCTGCCAGCTCAGAGTCCACCAGCTTCCCCCCACAGCATGTATCTGATCCTGTGTCCCCTTACCCAGTTTGGTCCAAGTCCACACGCATGGCCTTGTGCAGAGGTTTGCTTTAGACACAACTCCCTTTGCCTTCCTTGTGAGGCTGGGAACTCTTAGAGGACAGGGACTAGGTCTTACATGCTTTGTACGTGCATAGGCAAATTACAACAGGATCCTGCACAGGAAATGTTGGCCAGTGGTGATAGTTTGGAATTCTTTACCTTCCTCCCCCTTGGGAGGAAGAGGAATGCTTCCAGAATCCAGAAGGTTAAGAAAGAGGATTAGAAGGCATGGCTGGCCAAGCCCTAAAATAACCCTGAGTTGGTTGCAATGCCCATGGAGGGAAGCAAGAGCTGGCTGCTGAGCTACGGATCTGAGAAAACTGGCAGGAGGCCCTCACAGCTTGCCCACCTAAGCACAGGATCCAGCTTTGGCAGCTGGTGATAGACAGTCTTATGGATGGTGACCCAAAGTTAGGGCATCAGACTCAGATATCTTTGGGCCATGGAGGGAAGCTCAAGACACACACCTTTCTCAGCTTGTCATACTCAATCAGCTCTGGTCTGTGTCGGTGGATCAGGGCATTGAAGGCAAGACCATCCTTCCAGCTGAGGGAAGGAAAGGCAAAGGTTATGAGGAGGGCACTCTCACTGCCATGGGAGTGCCGGATGGGTCAGGCACACACAGCAATGATTAATTTCCATTTCCTGAGGTTTAGCATGTGCCAGCACTGCAGGGACACAGTATGGCAGAGTGGCTGTGAACATGACATCTGGAGTCAAGACAGTCTGAGGTCAAATCCTTACTTTTCTACTTACTGATAATATGACTCTGGGCAAGTCACACTACCTCAGTTCCCATGTCTGTAAAATGTGGATAATAACAGCACCTACCTAGGCTTGCTGTGAGGATTAAATGAGTGCTTCGCACATGACAAATACTTTGTAATTGCCAGCTAACCTGCTAAGTGTGGTACATGGGAAGCCCGTGGAATTGAACAGGCCCACTGCAGCAGAGAGGCCCACTGTGCTAGTCTATTACCTATGTTGCCTAACCTGTGTACTTTGGCTGTCCTGACCCAGAGGAAGGCCAGTCTACAGGCTAGATGCCAGGATATGGCTCAGCATGAGTGTCTCTGGAAGAAAATGACCCTCTGCAAGGTCATGAACCGGTCACAAGCTGGACTGGTCACATTCTCCTCTCTGAGATCCTCTAAAGGCTGCTTTCTTCTGGGGTCAAGCTTAATGTCCCCTCCTCAAAAAGGCCATCCTGGTTACTTTCTATCAGGTCATCCTACTTTATCGTCTTTGTACAGAACTTCTTACTGTCTGACACTGTACTGTAAGATTATTTTGATTTTTGTTAACTGCTGGTCTCCCCTACTATAGTAGAAATTTCCCCAGACAAGCACTTTACTTGGTACTGGCCATATCCCCACTTGTGGCATGCAGCAGGGACTCCACAGATATTTACTGACTGAGTGAATAAATGAATAAAAAGTATAAAAGGGGGGCAGCACCTGTGGCTCAGTGAGTAGGGTGCCAGCCCCATATACCAAGGGTGGCAGATTCAAACCTAGCCCCAGCCAAACTGCAACAAAACAAAACAAAACAAAAGTATAGAAGGGATCAGTTGGTTTGTGATAAAAAAAGGAAAGTGACACACAGAGAGAATAACCAAGGGAAGGATCTCATGCTATTAATGGCAGAGCACAATGAGAAAGGCCCTCAACATCCAGGAGGGGCTCTGGACAGCCTGAGGACACAGCAGGACCTCTATGCATTCTATGAGGCCTTGCTCTTCATTCCTAAGCATACCCCCATCCCAGAGGCTCAGAAGGGCGGACTCAGAGGACTAAGCCAGATCTGACCTCAGGGCCATGCCTAAAGCCTATGCTCTTAGACACCAGGCACCTTGCATCCTGTCACACTCTGGACCTCCAGGACAATGGTAGAAACAACTCATTGCCCTCTCTCATCCCAATGGAGATAAGTTCATAGCAGGCTGGGTCTTGTTCATCTTAGTAGCCATAGAGCACATTTTCCTCCAACACAAAGTTCAATAGCAACTCTAAGGACTGATTCCTCAGTCCTATTAAAATAAAGGAAAAATTTCACTGCTGTTTCTGAGAGTCACTTTACTTGGGGAGGAAGATTCTCTAAGGCCCATGGGACTACTAGGCCTTACTGCCTACAGCCCAGGATGGCTGAATTAACTGCCTCTCCTCCTCAGGGAGGAGCCAGGTGACCCTCCAACATGCTTACAGGGCCAGGGGCAAGGGGGAAAACTCACTGAGGGCTGGTATTTCATAATATAGGAAAAGAAGGGAGGGCTCAGTGCCCGTAGCTCAGTGGTTAGGATGCTGGCCACATGCACTGGGGTTGGTGAGTTCAAACCCGGCCCAGTCCTGCTAAACTAAGGTGACCAGATTTTAACATTGGTAAAGCGGGATACCATTAAGGGGGTGGCGGGGCCTGGGGGGTGGAGCCTGACAACAATGCAAACTTTGATAAGCAGTTCTCGATAATCAGTTCTCAATAATTATTTGTTATTATTAAAGTTTAACATTATAAAATTAAAAAAATAATATAAAATGCATATCCTGGAGAAATAGCCACATGGCAGCCGAAAACCGTATATTCCCTTCCCATCCTCCCGCTGTTCCCTAGCTTGTCATGCATTCTTTCCAAAAATCAGGACTTTTTAAAAATGCCGTGGGATACAGGACAAATTGTTAAAAAGCAGGATGTCTGGTCACCTTATGCTAAACAACAATGACAGAAAATAACAAAAAAACAGCTGGGCGCTGTGGCGGGCACCTGCAGTCCCAGCTACTTGGGGGAGGCTAAGGCAAGAGAATCGCTTAAGTCCCAGAGTTTGAGATTGCGATGAGCTATGACACCACAGCACTCTACTGAGGGCAACATAATGAGACTCTGTCTTGAACAAAAAAAAAAAAAAAAAAAAAAAAGAAGAAAAGAAAAGAAGGGAGGTAGGAGGACAGCATCTTGGGTCCCGAGAGGAAGTGCAGGGGTGAGAAGAGCTGGGTGTACTTCGGTCAAGAGCTTACCTGATGTGGAAGTTCTGCACATTGACGTTTTTGTATGGGGCAGTCTTTCTCTGGCACCAAAGAAGGAGCCCTTCCTTGGCAGAGGTCTCTGCAAAGCACACATGAATAGTGAGCACTAGCTCAGAAAAAACCCTTAGGATTTAGCCTAAGTTGTATGAAACTTTTAGCCTCAGACCTGGGAAATAAACAAAACCCAAGGGGAGAGAACCTCAGTTATAACAACAGTCACTTCCACTCTGGATAAGGAAAGACCCCTACCAGTCCAGTTTAATCCTCACAGCCCAGAGGAGACTTAACCATGGCTGCCTGAGGAAGTGGTAGTGTTGGGACCAGATATGCTGTCTGCCTGACCACTGTCCTATACCTTAAACCACCAGAACACACTGTCACAGACAAGTCTTCACACTGGCTTCAGCCTCTTTTGAGCAAGGTGAAAAATCAGCCATGGAGGATGGCACCCATAGCTCAGTGGGTAGGGCACCGGCTACATACACTGAAGCTGACAGGTTTGAGCCTGGCCCGAGCAAGCTAAAAACAATGACAACTGCAACAACAACAAAAAATAGCTGGGCATTGTGGCAGGCACCCGTAGTCCCAGCTACTTGGGAAGCTAGGATAAGAGAATCGCTTAAGCCGAAGAGTTAGAGGTTGCTGTGAGCTGTGACGCCATAGCACTCTACCCAGGACAACAACTTGAGACTCTGTCTCCAAAAAAAAAAAAAAAAAAAAAAAAAAAAAATCAGCCATGGAGAGGCCTAGGAGGCCCTTCTAATCCCCATGGACAGTTTGGCTATCTTCACAGACTAGGAGTCCTGCGAGCACAGGGAACGTGTCTAAGCTGGGACCCAGGATCCACTCTGCATGCTGGCGCAGGTGGCTCTGCTCATCCAGTGATACACAGCGGTGCTTGGAGGAGGTATTTAAGTCCATTCCTGGATGGCCTGGGCTCATCCCAACTCCACGGAGGATGGGGATGTCAAGAGAAAAGAGAACCGGCTCAGCGCCTGTGGCTCAAGTGGCTAAGGCGCCAGCCATATACACCTAAGGTGGTGGGTTCGGATCCAGCCCAGGCTCGCCAAACAATGACAGCTGCAACCAAAAAATAGCCGGGCATTGTGGCCGGCACCTATGGTCCCCCAGCTACTTGGGAGGCTGAGGCAGGAGACTGGCTTAAGCTCAGGAGTTGGAGGTTGCTGTGAGCTGTGATGTCACAGCACTCTACCCAGGGGGACAGCTTGAGGCTCTGTCTCCAAAAAAAAAAAAAAAAAAAGAGAAAAGAGAACCAGGCCCAGGCCTAACTCTGTCACTAGTGTGTTCTGTGACTCAGGTTCTTGAACTGTAAAATGGGGCCAAATCATCCTTGCCTGCTTCATCTGCTAAGATGAAACTGAGAGAGTACAGGCACTCTGGATGGGCAGCTAGGGGGTGGCCTCCCTTCACCTGCCACCTACTAACCACCCCTGCAAAGGGCCAGGCCCTGTAAGTAACCTCAAGGAAACAAGGAAGAGGTTTGAAGTACAAAGACAACACTTCAGGAATTCTTTTTTTTTGAGACAGAGCCTCAAGTTATCCCCCTGGGTAGAGTGCCATGACATCACAGCTCACAGCAACCTTCGACTCCTGGGCTCAAGCGAGTCTCCTGTTTCTGCCTCCCAGGTAGCTGGGACCACAGGTACCTGCCACAACGCCCAACTATTTTTTGGTTGCAGCCATCATTGTTGTTTTGGTGGGCCTGGGCTGGATTCGAACCCTCCACCTTAGGTGTATGTGGCTGGCACCTTAGCCACTTGAGCCACACTTCAGGAATTCTAATCTAACTTGTATAACTTGCATTATTTCCCAAGGGTAGAAAATAATGGTGGTTCTTTGCCCATCTCTTACCCTCCACAGAGATGTCCTGGATGGCGAACCTGAGGATGATGGTCCAGATCATTCCCAGGGTCATCTTTGCATTGCCGTCCACAATCTCTGTAGGCGGGGAAGAGAGCAGAAGGGGAGAGGGTTGTTAAAGTCAGACTGAGACTCCTCAGCTTGCCCTGAAAGCAGCATTCAGTCCTTTCTAGTGATCAGCTCTAAATGATTTTCTGACTGGACCACAAACATCCGTCCTCCTTCATCTCCTGGGGAAGAAAATGTGCCCAAACACTCTCTGGGAAGTGTTGCTGCTCCCAAGCTTGCTGCTGCTGAGTGCCTGCAGGTTTCTGTGTGTTTTGCCCTCCACCATGATGTCCTCCTCCCCAGGTGGCTCATTCTTTGATGTAGCTAAGGCATTTGGCCTCTGTTCACATCTCCCTCACTTCACCCACTCTTTTGTGTGGAATTACATCTTTATGCACGTGCCCCAACTAGAGGGTGAGCGCCCTGGCCCCTGTCCTCAGCACAGAGACAGTTGTCCCCATGTACCTGGTCAAGTCAGCGAGTGCACATACTGTACTGTTGTCTGTTGATCATGCCATCTTTGTCCAACCCACTAGTGTCTCTCTCAGAGCTTGATGTGGCTGTCTCCTCCATACTCCTCTAATCCATTTCTACACAGCAGCCAAGGAGGTCATCTTTAAAAGGTACTTCAGATTTGTGTCACTCCCTTCCTCAAACCTTCTGTCTACCAGCAAAGTGCGTCCCTATCCCCTTTCCTCAAGGAGCTGATCTTCTCATCTCATAAGCCTCTGCTTGTTTTTACCTCTCAAAAATGGCTTCTCAAATTGGCTGTCCAAAGAAGCTCCCCTGTTTTCTGGCATCCTGTGTTGTCCTCACCCACAACCCCATTTGTGATCATGTTATTTGTTAGTTTATTTACTTGTTTGCTGTCCTTATCAGTAAATCCCCAGTGCCAGGGATAGGATGTTGAGGAACATGTACTGCTACTGTTGTGTCAGAAAGGGGAGAGCAGGGGACACTGGCCAGACTGCTAGGCTTAATATTTTCTTAACTAACCCAAAATATTTGCTCAAACTTCTAGGAGAAAGACAGACTTGGAACACATGTGCTTCAACTTCACCAACTTAGAGAAAAACCATCCTGGTCAGGCTCAGGGCCTCTATGTAACCACTGCTGGGCAAGAGAAGTCAGTGCTTCACCCCTCCCCCACCAGGTCCATCAGCCAGGCATGCTCGGGGCTATTTTTCAAATGCCTTCTGCTCCCCACAGCACAATGCACAAATGGAGTAGGCCTGGCAGATCGGGTTGAAGATGAAGAGTTCCATGTTGCAGTCACTTCAGGGAAGTGGCCAAAGGGACGAGTTCCAAAGCTAACTGCAGAGCTGGACAAAGCTGTGAAGGACACTTCAAGGAGACTCTGCTCACTGATTCTCTGAACACAAAACCCCAGGGTGGGCTTTCCTTGGAAGCATGTAGAGTGGTCATCCAGGAGGGGCCCACCTTCCCCAGGGATACACCTAGAGGAAGGAGGACCCATCAACACAATGGAAAACCCCCCACAGTACAGTCATTGGCCTGTGGCTGTGGTGGGCAGCTTGTGGACTTCAGGTTTTAGGATGAAAAATATACTTAGTCTGCTGCCCAGAGGCAAGAAACCCAGTGTCTATCCTGGTCCTGCCCCAGGGCTCAGAGCCCCATACAAGAAACTAAGCAGAATCTCCTGCCTTTTCCAGGGTGGGAGTGTGGGGATGTGAAAGCGGTTCTCCCCTCAGGAAATCTGTGCAGTACACATCCTAAGGGTCAGGGAGATGGGCACAATTTGGAGGGGAGGCCGCAGCTCCCACCCCTAGCCTGCCACAGGTGCAAGCTGGTCATGGAGGGCTTAGAGAGTTCCTGTGAAGAGAGGAAAGCAGTGTCTCTCATGACACATCCTCCAGCTGCTTCTCTGACCTGCAGCTATGCCTTCGGCTCCTGTCCATTCCCACAACCCCTGCAAGGAAGCTATGTTCCTGCGACTACTAGATCGTGTGGAGAGTCAGGAGACAGCAGGAGCAAGAATTTTCAGGTGCTCTGAACCCTGAGGAATGTCTCCATTAGCTGCCCTCCAGCTGTGTCCCAAGGCCTAATGTTCACAGGGATTGGGAGTGAACCAATTTGGGCATGAACAGAGAACATTTTTGGACAAATTTTTCTCCAAATGAAAACTGATGACCGCCACGGGTCTCTCCTCTAACCTCTTCTGTATTTACAGACTAGCATTTGAGCAAAATAAATGCAGCTGTGAGAAGCAGAAGGCTGGAGCAGAGCCCAGAGGAAAGATCCATGCAAGGACAGAAAATCTCAGGGTCTGATTGAATTTTGGGGTTTTGATTTTTTTTTTTTTTTTAACAAACACCAACAACTTCAACTGTGGCATACAAGGCTTGGCACCTCTCCTCAAGAGAGGTCCTGGGCTGGGGCAGAGTCTTGGAACTTAGCACACATATTCTGGCCTGAAGTCTTGGCCAAACTCTTAGAGTCCTGTCATTAATGGCAATTAGTTTTCTTTGTTTTTCTAAAAGCTAGGACAACATGGATGTCAGGGTGTAGAAGCCGTGCTCTGACTAATGAGCGGAACTATGAGCCTTGGCTGCTGGGCGCACTTGCCTCATCTCCAAAAGCGCCTGGAAGCTCAACCCTAGAGGCCTTGCTGAAAACCTGCTTCTCTAGTTGGGGAGGCCTGCAGGTGGTGGACTGTGGTCCTGTGTATCTGTATAGAAGAATTTTGGAGTGGTCAGAGGATAAGTTCTCTGAACTCTTACACCTAGAGCAAAGTCTGGCATTGACCTTTGGACCTGTCATTCCTTGCCCTAGTCCCTGACACAGGGACTCTAGTCCCTCCCCCACCACAGAGACAAGGCAAGGCATAATAACAAAGGTGTTCCTGGCACCGAGAAAGGCCATGTCGCGTGCCTGCGGCTGTCTAATGGGCTCAGCATGAGGAAGATAAGTTAAGGGCAAGCGGGTTCAAGCCCAAGCCATTCTTCCCCCTATTGAACCACCTTGCCCCTCAAGGTTGGCATTGCACCTCCTGGATTTGGACTGCACCTGCCTGGTTTTTTCTGTCAAGTAGGGGGAAGCTTGTGACCCCCAACATCATATCAAGGGCAGTCATTATGATCACTGCTTAATTTGTGCTGGGACTTCAAGTGCCCCAAATACTTTGCCCCCAGTAAAACTTCTGTTTAGAATGCAGATGTCATGCCTCTGAGCCTGAAGGTCAGAAACTGAGCTAGACCCTGGCTGCCCTATCTCCAACTCACCTTCCGCCCCGATGGAGACCAGCTTGACACCTTTGCTGGCGATAAAGTCCAGTGCTTTGTTCACATTGTTGATTTTGTGCACTCTCATCTTCCCCCGTTCTGGCTTAGGTAACCGCTCCCCTGAGAGATGCATAAAAAGAAAAAGGGGGTGGGGAAGGAGAAAAAGAGAGCTTTATAGTTTCCTTTATCTCCCAAACCAGGCCCTCTGCTCTCAGCTGGCCCACCAAGCTGCTGCAGCTCTAGCCTCTGCCCCAACCTGTTGCAGAGTAGTGATGGGACAGCTGGGTGGGCAGCATCTCTGGGGACTGTGTGAAAGGGCACCTGTTCCAGGGATGGGCTGCAGAGCACCTGGGAAGGCCTCACCTGAAATGACCTCTAGGAGGAGCATGAGCTTGAGCCCATCTCGGAAGTCCTCATCAATGTTCTCAATCTGCGTGCCCGCCTTCCGCAGGTGGGAGTTGCACCAAGCAGTGAAAGTCTGCAGAGGCAGAGCAAAGTCACAGAGAGTCAGCTTGGCTGCTGGGGCTCTCTACCACAAGTGCTGGGCCACAGTCTTGACCTCAGGAGAACAGTGGCCACCATGGGCACTTGCTTAGGGCCCTAGATCCACACTTCATAGACAGTTTCAGATCTTTGCAGTGACCCAGGCACAACGATATGAGGAAATGGAGGCTAATGGTGGTTAACAAGTCACAACATGATCCTCAGGATACTAAACAGCAAGGCTTGGATTTGCGCTCAAGTCTGCCAACCCTGGAAACAAATGCTCTTTCCACAACACCGAGCGGCCTAGAGGGAGCCTAGTATGTGCTTTAGGCAAAGGTGCCTCAGCCAGTCATCTGCTCAGTGTACCAGGCCTGGTGGTGTGGAAACAACAGGCAGGGTACCTGCCCTCACAGAACTTAAGACCCAATGCACCTTAGAGGGAGTACTGACTTGGGCATAGGTCTTAAGTTTTTGTTTATTTTGTTGGAAGCAACTTGGTGGGAGGCAAATATCACCCCCAGGGCCAGGAAGCTGTACCTGAGGATCAGCTGGAAGATGGAGAGGCTGGGACATAAAAGCTGGAAGGTCCTGAATAAGAAATCTAAGTCCTGAATCAGAACAATGATGTCAGAATACCCAAGTACAGGGCGCTCAGCATTCTGGTAGTGAGTGGTCACTCAGCCTCTTGCTAGCTGGGACATGTCCATATCATTAGACATCAGGCCCATTGGAGCATCTCAGATTAGTTAACACCTGCACGGTCAGACACCTTCTGGGGGAAACCAACCCATTTATACTCTACCACAACATAGTCTGGGAAAAAACCCCAAGTCTCTGCTTCTTATAGAACCCTCTATGTCACACATCCCTCCCTACCCCCTCAATCTACAGGGGTCAGTGTTGAAGTGGGCAGACTGCCAGGGATACGCAAGAGCACATTCCACGCCTACAGTGCAGACAGAGGCCACGTGGGGCACAAAGGGCTTCTACAGAGCCTCTGGTCAAGCACCATGTGTTTTGACAACTGACATCAGTCCTGCTCATTCACACAGATTTGACACATGGCCCCCTCCCAGACAAACAAGCTGCCTAATTAACACCCTGTAGCACAGTGTGGACTCTACATGAAGCTTCCTTCCAAATCCGAACAAGAACAACTATAGGCAGCTAAACCATTCCTACTCTATCTCTCATCAACAGGGAAAGTTCCTCTGCCCAGGAGATGGAGACTCCTTCTGGTGTCAGGATACTGCCCCCTAACCATGGATACTTTTGTCCTGCTTATGATTGGTCAGGTAGCCAGCAAAACTCAGCCCAAGCTTAGCACCTCTAGGATGTCCACACCACTAACTCCCCTACTAACTTGGATGGTCCCCCCTCTGTTCAGATTGCTATAGCACCTTGCTCTCTGGTGTCTTCTGCCCCCTAGCCCAACTGTGAGCTCCTTGAGGGGACAGGCCACAAAGCAGGTTCTCATTAAGGGCTGCGCTGATTTGCCTTCCCAACCTCATCTCCCACGCTTCCCTTATACAACTCAAAATTCAGACAACTCAGGGCTAAACTACTGGTTATACCACTCATGTGGGCTAGCTACCCAATCTTCCTAACTTCCATTTCATCTTCTGCAACATGGCAATGAAGATATCACCTGGGTTGTGGCCAGTGTGAGGACCTGAGGAAATAATGCCTTCAGAGGGCATGGCAGTGCTCAGAAGTGGCAGTGCTCTGGACAGCCCTGTGCTTCCCAGGGTCTCCTCCCTCTCTGCCCTGGTCTCAGAAATCTTCCCCACCTCTTTGACAGAGTGCTTTCTCTGTCTTCTGCCCATCCTAACCACCACACAGCCCTTAGCATCTCTTTGGTAGTGGCAGCTTCCAGTCATTTTTTTGACTTACTAGATATTACATGCACATGCACTCTCTCTCCTACCACACATGAGCTCCAAGGCAGCGGGTAGGAAGTAAATCTCATGTGCCTTTATAATTCCCAGAGCAGAACCAGCCCAATGGCAAGCAGCAGCCCTGTAGAGCAGAGGACAGTAGCCTCAGATGGATGCTGACATGTCCCAGCTAGCGCCCTGAAGGACGCTACTGGGCAGCAAAGTGACCAAGTCATATCCCACAGCCTGAGAAAGCAAGAGGGCTATTCTTAGAGGGCCGGTCCCCTTGGTGCCCTGGTGTTGCTGAGGCCCCATCTAGGCACCTGGTCTGCAAGGAGGGCTAGGCATGTGTGTGAATAGCACCCTCACTGTCTTAGCCTGCCCGAGTTACTCCTGAACACTCAGAGAGGGCACAACCTTGGTCTAAATGCCACCCTCTTGCTCTGTGTTTCCAACTAAGAAACTTTACCTACTTAAGCCTTTTCCTTCCCTGTAAGGTGAATTTATCAGAATCTACCTCCTGCAATTGCATGAAAGATTAAACAGGGAAAAATGGATTTAACCATCTGACAAGAGTCCTTGGCATAACGTAGGTGCCAGATGCATCACATACAGGCATGCATGTACACACACACACACAGGCACGCACGCACGCACACTCATGCACTCTGGCTGCTTCTCACCCAATCTCCAGGAAGGATGAGATTCGTGCTTCCTCTGCAAAGACTCTTAGCTTACCCTGGAGGTTTGGAGTAAAAACAGGATTGCAGGGGACTGTCTGCAGATGGTCCCCTCCTCACCCTAGAAAGGCTCTGAACAAACCTTGCCCCTTGGGTTCAGGCCACCTGTCCTCACAGGGATTATTGTTCTGTCTACTCTCAATATACATGCCCCACCTTTGCTCATCTTCTTTGGGCAGTGAACAAGGCTTTGGCCTGGGGGTCACAAAGATCTCAATTCAAATCTTGCCTCGGCCACTGAGGCAATTTGCTATAATCTTGGGCAAGCAGTGAGCCTTGGTTTCCTTAGTGATGACTGAGAACCATAATCTCTCCTCTTAAAATGAAGATTAAACAAAATAATGCAAGTAAACCACTCAGTACGCCTGGCAGGTTAAAGTAATCAGTGGTATACACATGTCAAAGAAGGTCTAGTTTAAATAAACAGGAACTCTGTCATGTGCTCTCTTTCTGACTGGAAGCAGCAGTCCCAGGCAGCACACAGAGCAGGTCCTCAGGGAGAACACCCACTAGCCTAGCCTACTTGATGAGGAAGAATTTCCTCCTGAACCAAAACTTGACACAGGCTCAGGAATCCCAGTGATGGCCTCTCACTCTTAGTCTATGCCTTGCTTCACCCTGTTTTCTTGTCCTGGAAGATGATCTACTGACACCGGAGGCTCAGGAAGCCACCCTCGGGAAACAAATGAACCATGGACTGCTGCTTCTCATGCAGTGAGACTGCTGAGTAGGAATTGGAGTTCAAACAGGACATTAAAAATTCATCATTTTTTCTACTTGGTTACAAAAATAACACTCTACTTATATACTTCCTTTCCCTACCAGGTTTAGAGTAAGATGTGTGGGGTGGACTGTGTGGAGAGGTGGTTTCTGTAGATGGAGGCCTCTTGTGCCCCACCACTATGCAAAAGTCTCTCTGTCAGCTATAGACCCCAATTGTCATAGATTCCATCTGTTTTACAAAGGCCTAGGCCTCCAGTACACATTCATTTCTTCAACAAACATTTGCTGATTATCAACAAAGAGCCAGGTCCTGTGCTAAATACATAACAGTGAGCAGGCTCGGAGCCTGTGGCTCAAGTGGCTAAGGCACTAGCCACGTACACCAAAGGTAGCAGGTTCAAATCCGGCCCGGGCCTGCCAAACAACAATGTTGCAACCAAAAAATAGCCGGGCGTTGTGGCGGGCACCTGTGGTCCCAGCTACTCAGGAGGCTGAGGCAGGAGACTCGCTTGAGCCCAGGAGTTGGAGGTTGCTGTGAGCTGTGATGCCACAGCATTCTACCCAGGGGGACAGCTGGAGGCTCCTGTCTCAAAAAAAAAACAATGAGCAAAAGCAGACACTAGCTGTATTGCCATTGAGTGTCCAGTCTGATATCATTAATCAAGCAATTATTCAGCTACAGAAAAGTATAATAATGATAACTTCCATAGAGTCAACTGTACTAGGCACTGTTCTAGGCACTCCATGTACTAACTTCATTCCTACTCATAGCTATCTTCTAAGGTGCCATTACATTTCATAGATGAGGAAACTGAAGGCCTAAGAGATTAAGAACTTGAACTTGAACTCCATCAGTGATGCACCCAGAAAGTTACAGAGCTAGATTTAAAGCCAGGTATTCCAGTTCTGGAGGCCATGAGTTTAGGTACTCCACTCTATTTGTCCCTTTCCCAATAACAGGAGCTGCAAAGTGTGTTCAGCCTGGAGGGGGAGAGTGCCAACCACATGACAGGGAAGACACAGGAAAGCATCCCTGCAGATGCAATTCTCAACTCTAAGGGGAGGATGAGGAGTTAATAAGACAAAAATAAGGGAGACTTTTCAGACAACAGGAACAGCATGTGCAAAGGCCTTCCAGCAGAAGGGGCAGAGCCCATTCAGAAAAAGGAGGAAGACAGTAAGGCTTGTGGGCTGCCTCAGATGGCCTTTAAAAGGCCCCACTGCCTCCTGCTGTGTGTGTGTGTGGGGGGGGGAGGAGCAATGCATAATGGCCAGGAAAAAAGGTAAAGAGCCTCTATGAGAAACTTCAGGAAGGCAGAGAAGCCATGTTGGAAAGGTGACACACAAATGCAAACTCAAGGTTCTCATTTCATTTGAGAGAAACCTGTGAGAGGAAGGAAAAAGCATGGGGCTCCTGAGTTTCACTGTCAAGGATCACTTTCCAGGGCAGCATCAACAATGGCCAGCTGAAATGTGGAGTGGCCATGCCCCCACCACCTCACCTAAGAGGTAGGTACTCAATGCCTTCACTTGGCTGGCAAATACTGATGTGGAGCCCTCCTTTTGTACTGGATGATGGAAGAAGCAAAACATTCTGGGGGACTACATTAAAGGTAATTTATACAGAACTGCTACTTGCTAGTTCTTAACTATTTACATATTAGCAACTTTTTAAAACAGTGGTTCTCAACGTTCCTAATGCCACAGCCCAGCCCTTTAATACAGTTCCTGTGGGTTGCAACCCACAGATTGAGAACTGCTGCTTTAAAACCTTCAACCCCATGATCACATGAGATATCATCATCTCTTTTTGATGGGTGAGGAAACTGAGGCGGGGAGAGGTTCAGTAACTTGCTTGATATCACACAGCTCACACACACAAACGTGGGACAGGTGCTCATTCCAAAGCAAGGTAACAGCACCACGGGGAAGAGACAGTAGAACCAAGTCAAGAAGGCCCCAGCTGCACTTAAGTCCCTGGGCTGGAGGTGAGCTTGGAAAGCAAGGCAGGCAAAGCAGCGGCAAGAGTGGCATTGTTGCTCCCTGTCCCTGGCCATCCTGTGAAGGGAGCTCGCACCCAGCCCTTGACCTATCTAGGGAGGAAGGATGTGGACACATCTGTCTTCGAGAACACATGTGAAAAAAACCACAGAGAAGAGCCTTCAAAACTTGCCCCTGCACATTGGCAGCCTGTTAAACAAAGTCCTCTCTGGTTGCTAAAATAGCACATGGTGTGAATGAGGGAAGGATGAGGGAAAGAAGATGACAAACTTGTTGGTTCGTTTGGGGTCCACTGTTGCCACTCCGCGAGCTGAAGCCCATAGGGAAAGAGACTGGGCAGGCTCAAGGAGTCCCCAAGAGTTGTTTCTGCTTTGTCACTGGACTGGAGGGGGAAGGGACCTAGCATCACTGGCCATAAGTCCTTCCTGTGTCACAGGGACCCCTCCCAGTCACCAGGATGTGGGGTGGCTGGGTGAATGATGGATATTGTTCAGGAGGTGACCTAAGCAAGCAGGAATGTGGCAGCAGTGGGCTTTAATGAGCCATTCATCAATGACTCCCTCCCCCAAGCCAAGTAAAATGTTCTGCTCTGTTGCAGTCACAAACAAATATTCAGAAAACAGGGCAACCAAGTGGTGTTCCAATGGGCAGTGATGGCACAAGGAGAAGGGATCCTGGTGGGATGCAGCTGACCCAGCTGGAAAAACTTGCCGTCCCCATTCTTTTGACTTGTTACAAAACTCTTTCTTGGTGCTGAAGGGAGTAGTGGAGAGGGAAATGTCTGTTGGAAGGTGGAACTCCGCTAAGCCCAGGATAAAAGGAGTCTCTTGTAAAGTCAGTATGGGTCTAGAAACAGGCTCAGATGTCACTATCCCTATCTCCATTGACTATGCTTGACAAGACTAGGAAAAACTGATGGCTGTCTCATGCTGCATCCCCTGCCTTCCTTCAGCTGTGTATATCATCCACCCACCTAACAGGACAGAACAGGCCAACGGGCTGACCCAAAAGGACCAGGAGGAGGAATCTGTTTTCCCCAGGCTCAGGGCTGAATGCAACTAGCCACAAAGCTGTCTCAGGGTACCCAGAGGCCAGACAGGGCTCCCTAGGGTCCTGGGAGTTTTCAAACCTGTCTCTGAAATACCGTGTTGGGTTTGCTGCTCCGCTGGGGCATCAGCTGCTTTGAGGGGGAGGGCGCCGTCCCACCTCCTGAACTCCCACCTTGCCTGCTGTGGCCTCTGATGCTGCCCATGGTTCCTGCTTCCACAGGTCTTCAGAAAGGGTGTCCAGGGCTTGGACACAGGGGAGGGACAGCTATTTATTCCTAGCGTAGGCATCCACCCTTCTTATCACCCATCTGCCAGGCTACTGGCAGGCCTCAGGCAAGGTCTGGCCCCAGTGGGGCATCTTCTCAGTTCCTGAAAGCAGAGACTGCTCCCCAGGCCTCTGGGCTTCATCATCAACTATAAAGGTGCTTTCAGGGACCAACAGCTCAGCAGTCTAGAATCTGGGTTACCAGCAGCCCAAGTGAAGTAGCAATCACCCTGGCAAGGAAGTCTGTGAAGCCCCTGAACCACTTGTAATACTGTACACGTGAGCACTTTTTTAAAAGATCCATTGCCTGGCTGGATCCTAAAGAAGAAAAATACCAGGGACCAGGCAGAGAGAACAAAAATGAGCTGGTTATGACGACATAGCCACAAATTAGACAGATGCAGCAGCATGGGACGCAGGCACCCTGCCAGCGTGGGTAATCAGAATGAGTGCTACTGTAGAGCAAGGACACCAGGGGCTGCCTGTCCAGCAGTCAACCCCAGCCAGGGGCAGAGCAGACATGCTGTGTGTGCCTGTCCCATGACAACATAACCTAATTTGAAAGCAATTACAGTGAAATATGGAATGTGTCTTATGTTCTGGCTTAAAGTTGCCTTATTGGGAGTTTTCTCAGCCTACATGAAAAAGCTCATAGTTCCCAGCTGGAGGAGAGGTATAAATACCACATAGTAGCGTAGTGAGCATTCCAAAGAACCTGCGTGTCCATCCCAAAACCAGCTCTAGGTGTGGTGCCTGTGGCTTCAGTGGGTAGGGTGCCAGCCCCATATACCAATGGTGGCGGGTTTGAACTCAGCCCCAGACAAACTGCAAGAAAAAAATAGCCAGGCATCGTGGCAGGTACCTGTAGCCCCAGCTACTCGGGAAGCAGAGGCAAGAGATTCGCCTAAGCACAGGATTTGGAGGTTGCTGTGAGCTGTGATGTCACTGCACTCCATCCAGGGCGACACAGTGACACTCTTAATAAAAAAGAAAAAAAACCAAGCCAGCTCTTTTTATCCCCACACAGCTAACGTTCTGTAGTCTTGGCCAATACTCTGTGAGGCACCAGAAAGTGTGCATGTCCCTGCTCCAACAGACCAATTTTTGAATGCAGTCCGCTCCTATGAGACACTCTGGTCTAAGACGTTCTTCTAGCTCTTTACAGGGCTGGTTACGTCTCATTTGATCAGGACTTCCCTCAGATGTCATCATCCCAGGAGACCTTCCCTGACCTTGCCATCTCCACCTGGTTATAGCTTTACTGTTGTTTTATTTACTGTGCTTATTACCATCGGAAATTACATCTCTTGTTCATAACGTTTCCCTCCCAAATGTAATATAAGCTCCATGCACAGAGGGCCCTGATCACTGCTGGACTCCACTGCCTGGAATGGTGCTTTGCACATAGCAGGTGCTCAATAAATCCAAGGATGAATGGAATAGGCTTGGGGCTTCTCATGCCCAGCTGTTAAGAACTTCATGGTTTCTAATCCCATTTTATACTAGTGAGGATTCCTACCTCATGATAAAACTGCTTGCTTTCAGAAGTTCACAAAAATAATCCTTGGGATATAGACAATCCAGGGAAGAAAATAGTCTGAGCTTGCCGCTCCAACAGAAGAACTCTCAGCAGCCTCTTCTCTCAGGCCTCTGAGGCCCCTGAACTTGCAGAGACCCTGGCAATGGGTAAAAAGAATGGGTAGGCTAGAAAGGCAGGTTGAGGAGCTGACAAAGCACCTAGACAATCTGCCTTGAGGGGACAGCACGGCTCAGTGCTTCAGAGCAAGGCTCTCAAGTCTGAACAAATAGGTGTTCAAATCCCAATGTGTGTGACCCAGAAAATGAACTTCACCTCTCCAAATTTCAGTTTCCTCATTTGCAAAATGAGGCTGAATAATCAATAGGATAACATTTTTAAAAAAACCACTCCATACACAGGCTGGCAAAAAGTTAAGTGTCCAATTGATGTTCCATTCATTACATTATTCCTATTCTGGAAGGTGCTGCTCCTTGGTATAAGTACTATAGCTGGCTAAATCACAACCCTTTAGAATTCCCCAAGTTGATGGCTGCACTCTTCTGGCTGAGACAAAGTGGCTGTCCTCAAACCTCCCCCCACTAGAGTAGCCACCCAACACCAAATAATTAAAGGAGGATAATCATCAGATTTGGTTCTTCTTGCTTCCAGAGATCCTTCAAATTCAGTGGTTCTCAATCCCAGCTGTGCATTAAATTAAAATTAGCTGGACACTTCTCTTTTTTTCTTTATGAAACAATGAATATATATTAAGTCATTAGGCTTGAGGTAATTTGTTACATAGCAATAGATACATGATTTAGGAACAGAGTCACTGGATCACAGTATGTGTGTACTCCTTTAAAAGTATACAATGTGGGCTCGGCGCCTGTAGCTCAATCGGCTAAGGCGCCAGCCATGTACACCTAAGGTGACGGGTTCGAATCCCCAGCCCGGCAGGCCCGCCAAACAACAATGATGGCTGCAACCAAAAAATGGCCGGGCGTTGTGGCGGGCACCTGTGGTCCCAGCTACTTGGGAGGTGGAGGCAGGAGACTCGCTTGAGCCCAGGATTTGGAGATTGCTATGAGCTGTGATGCCATTGCACTCTACCCAGGGGGATAGCTTGTGGATCCGTCTCAAAAAAAAAAAAAAAAAAGAAATATCATCTAACTTCAGTAAGATTAGCCCACATCACAAAATCCCAAAACGAGATGTGGGCATGGATGTGGAGAAAAGGAAACACTTCTACATTGCTGGTGGGAATGCAAACCAATACGTT
>CAUYQV010101809.1:0-17392 GCA_963574575.1 Galagoides demidoff
GGTCCCAGCTACTTGGGAGGCGGAGGCAGGAGACTCGCTTGAGCCCAGGAGTTGGAGGTTGCTATGAGCTGTGATGCCATGGCACTCTACCCAGGGGGATAGCTTGAGGCTCTGTCTCAAAAAAAAAAAAAAAAAAGAAAACAAAAACAATAATGCATTATATATTTCAAAATAGCCAGAAGAGTTCTCATCACAAAGTCAGAATGTTCTCATCACAAAGAAATGATGTTTAAGGTGATAGATATATGGATACACTAATCACCCTGATTTTATCATTAAACAATGTATACATGTATCAAAACATCATGTTGTATTTCACAAGTATGTACAATTATTATGTGTTAATAATTTAAAAAGATTTACTTCTATTCTCTGAGATTTGGTATTGGTATTTTGATTCCCTGGCTTGACTCTTAGCTCTTCCTTGAGGACTTGGCCCAGATCTGACCTAGGCTTACCTGAGTAGACTATTTTGCCTACTGTTTGAGCCCTTAGGACCCATGGCTCAGGTCCATGTCCTGGCTAGACTTATCTATCCTCTCATGAAAAAAAACCTGTAGGTACCCCAAGCTATCCTTTGACTTCATTTTGAACAACTCTCACGGCTACTTGCCACATCATCTTGACTGACAATAGCATACATTATATTGAGAATTCAGGGTACTAACCAGAGAAAAGGAGAAAAAAGAATTAGAGAAGCTTCTAACTACATAGCAGGTGTATGCTACAGGATAGCATTTACTTGTTGGAAATAAAACTGAAATATATAATGAACTTTTTGGCTTTTTTTTTTTTTTTTTCAGAGACAGAGTCTTACATTATCGCCCTCGGTAGAATGCTGTGGCATCACAGCTCACAGCAACCTCCAACTCCTGGGCTTAGGTGATTCTCTTGCCTCAGCCTCCCGAGTAGCTGGGACTACAGGTGCCCGCCACAACACCAGGCTATTTTTTTGTTCCAGTTTGGCCAGGGCTGGGTTTGAACCTGCCAGCCTTCGTATATGGGGCCGGCACCCTACTCACTGAGCCACAGGTGCTGCCCATTTTTTTTTTTTTTTTTTGGAGACAGAGTCTCACTATGTTGCCCTCAGTAGGTACAGTGCTATAGCATCACAGCTCACAGCAACCTCAAACTCTTGGGCTTAAGCGATTCTCTTGACTCAGCCTCCTAAGCAGCTGGGACCAGGTGCCCACCACAATGCCCAGCTGTTTTTTGTTGTTGTTGTTGCAGTTGTTTAGCTAGCCTGGGCCGGGTTCAAACCCACCATCTTTGGTGTATGTGGCTGGTGCCATAACCACTGTGCTATGGGCGCTGAGCCCGGCTTATCTTTTCTTATTAAATTTTCCATAAAGCCTTGCAATGAAGAGAGAAAAGATACTGTTACATAATAGCAATGACTGAGTAAAGAGAAAATCAGAAAACTATTGTCTACTTAAGAAGATAGGATTCAAAAACCTTGTACTTAAGTTTAACATATGTGTAAGCCTAATCAAGGAATAGAAAAGAAAAGCAAGAATAATCTCTTTGGAGGTCAAGATTCCGAAAGGAACTAACATCATCTACAAATTATCAATGGGAAAATCATTCTTTTTTTCTAAAAAAGAATAATAATAATTTACAGATTCTTCCATTGTTACTTTTTTTCCATTTTTTTTTTCCTTTTTTAAGATAGAGTCTCACTCTGTCACCCTGGGTAGAGTGTCTTGGCATCATCATAGCTCACAGCAACCTCAAACTCTTGGGCTTGAGTAATCCTCTTGCTTTAGCCTCCCCAGTAGCTGGGACTACAGACACCTGCCACAACGTTGGGCTAGTTTTTCTATTTTCTATTTTTTAATTTTAATTTTCTAATTTCTATTTTTATTTATTTATTTTTGTTGCTCTTTTTATTCAGTTTTTCTATTTTTAGTAGAGATGAGGTCTCGCTCTTACTGGTCAGGCTGGTCTTGAACTCCTTAGCTCAGGTAATCCACCCATTTTGGCCTCCCAGAGTGCTAGGATTGTAGGTGTGAGCCATTGTACTCAGCAAGAATCATTTTCAAACCCAAGTCATTAGGCCCAAGCTCTTAGCCACTGCTCTACATAGTTTCAAATTGAACTCTTTTTCTTCATTTTTTTTTTTTTTCTGAGACAAGGGTCTCACTGTCACCCTTGGTAGAGTGCTGTGGTGTCACAGTTCACAGCAACCTCAAACTCTTGGGCTAAGTGATTCTCTTGCCTCAGCCTCCCAAGTAGCTGGGAGTACAGGTGCCTACCACAACGCCTGGTAATTTTTTTTATTGCAGTTGTTATTGTTGTTTAGCTGGCCCGGGTTGGGTTCAAACCTGCCAGCCTTGGTGCATGTGGTGAGCACCGTAACCACTGTGCTACAGGTGCCAAGCCATCATCTTCTTTCTTCCTTTTTTTTTTAAGAGACAGAGTCTCACTTTATTGCCTTTAGTAGAGTGCTGTGGTGTCACAGCTAACAGCAACCTCCAGCTCTTGGGCTTAGGTGAGTCTCTTGCCTCAGCCTCCCGAGTAGTTATCTTCATTTTTTTAATAAATATTTATTGAGTCTTGGCTTGGCGCCAATAGCTCAGTGGCTAGGGCACCAGCCACATGTACTGGAGCTGGCGAATTTGAATCCAGCCCTGGTCTGCCAAACGACAATGACAACTACAACAACAACAACAGTTATGGTGGGCATCTGTAGTCCCAGCTACTTGGGAGGCTGAGGGAAGAGAATCACTGAAGCCCAAGAGTTTGAAGATGCTGTGAGCTGTGATGTTACAGCACTCTAGGAGGGCGACATAGACTGTCTCAAAAAAAAAAAATTTATTGAATCTTTACTAAGTGTCATTAACATAATAATTTGGAAAATTACTTCTCTAGGAAAGAAGGATATACTATGTGCAATAGTCTGATTTCTCTCTCCACATGAAGAACAATAACATGGTAACACAGGTAAAGTGTAGATGGGGATTGCTTACTTTCTGAAGATATTTCTCTTCGTGGCATGAAAAATATTCATTACTATGCAAATGAATCTCTTCTGAGGATATGGATATGTTTCAATAGTTATGCATTTATTACACTTTGGTTCTAGTGAAATTCTTTCTAAATCAAACTTTTGTTAGAACGGCAGCAATTTGTAATTTAGTTTTTAGCAATATATGAGCATTTTTGTTTTACCACGATACATTTATTATTGAATAAAGCAAACCCCATTGCTACTCAAAAATCTCATTTCATTGCTTCATGACTCATTATTATCAAAGGTCAAGCCAAGAAATGCTATGACCCTTCTAGATAGATGTCGGTCCCCTGGCCTCAAACAAAAGTACCCTTTATAGGCTCTTTAAACCATGTTGTCAAAGAAATCCTTTATGACGGGAGTCCAAATCAGCTTCCCATTGTAAAACCTCAACACCCTGGAGAAGAAATCCTTCAAAAGACAAGTTTTAAAAATATAAAGTAGATCACAATTAGAGTTATAAGATCACAAATGGAGTTCATATTTTTAAAGTATCTATTTTTCTTTTAAAGTGAAAAAAATTAGGCTGGGTGTGGTGGCTCATGGCTCATGCCTGTAATCCTAGCACTCTGGGAGGCCAAGGCAGGTGGGTTGCCCTCAGCTCAGGAGTTCAAGACCAGCCTGAGCCAGAGAGAGACCTCATCTCTACAGAAAATAAAAAGCTGGGCATTATGGTGCATGCCTATAGTCCCAGCTACTTGGGAGGCTGAGGCAAGAAAATCATCACTTGAGCCCAAGAGTTGTAGGTTGCTGTGAGCTGTGATGCTACAGCACTTGGCCAAGGGCCACAAAGTGAGATTCTGTCTCACTAAAAAAATAAATTAATTAATTAAATAAAGTGGAAAAAAAAAACAGTTTCAGGCAAGGAATTACAATAACTTGTTCTAACTGCATTCCATATGATAGATAAAATTAAGATGCTAGAACTGGCTGGTGATTAAGTTTGGTTCTATTATTTTCAAGGGAAAGATCAAATGATAAAGAAATGTAAGGAAATTTAAATTCAGTTAAAGGATAAAATTTTGTTTTTATTTATTCTTTTCATTGCAATAAATACAGGAATGTTTCTATTAAGCCCAGAAAATAACTACAGACTATTATTAGTAGTGTTTTAAGTAAGCTGGCCTACGTAAATAGATTACAATATACCCTTACAAAGGTATTATTTAGTGATTGGAAAGAATAAGTCTTGGCTACAGTGGCTCACAACTGTAACCCTAGCACTCTAGGAGGTTGAGGCAGGAGTATTCCTTGAGCTCAGGAGTTCAAGACCTAAGTAAGAGTGAGCCCTGTCTCTACTAAAAATAGAAAAACTAGGCAGGTGTGGTGGTGGGTACCTCTAGTCTCAGCTATTGTGAGGCTGAGACAGGAGAACTGCTTAAACTCAGAAGTTTGAACTAAGCTGATGCCCTTGCACTCTAGCATGGGCAACAGAGTGAGCCTCTGTCTCAAAAAACAAACACACAAAAAACCATGATCTGGAACAGTCTCTAGATAAATGGTTAAATGAACAAAATGCAGAACACTGTATGGCATGGTACCATTTAAATTAAAAAAGGAATACATATACATAGAATTGCACATACAGTGAATAACTGTAAGGATATATGTGAAACTATTAACAGACTCAGTTTTTACCATACACCTCTTTCACCAGTTATATTATCTATTTAAGAATTAGAATTTAATACAATTAAATGATAAAATCAGTTTAAAGAACTAAGAGTTCTGTGTGAAGGTTTAAGAACACAGGACAAAACCAAAACTGTGATGACAGAAAAACTTTATATAAATATAAAGCAAATAGCATCTTTATGAATTTCAAAATGTTAGTATTTTTGGAGGAAATCTTCGTAAATATTGAAAAATAAATTAAAAAATTCAAGAACTATAAATCCTAATAAAGATCTTAGTATAAATACAGCACACACAGGAGCTTTCTTTGGGTAGCACTATGTATAAAAAAAAATTATGCTTTGAGGAAGGGACCAAACTTTATAAAATATAAAGCACTTCTTATATGTGAATCATTTTACATATCTTATTAAATCCTCATAAGAATCTGAAAGTTTAAAATCATGAGGCTTGAAAAATAAGTAATTTTCCCAAAGAAATTTTGGTAAGTAGTAAGAGGATCTAAGCCAGGACTCCTTAGCCTGTGTTGTTTCTAATATACTAGGCCAGCTTTATTTTAAAATAAAGTAGAATTGCAACAGAAAAAGAAAGAAACTAAATTTTAGAATACAGGGTCCTATTAATAGGGAAATGTGCTTCTTATAAGTAGCTTAGAAATGGCTATTTCCCAAAGGACTCATTCCTAAGTGATATCACATTTTGTCATTTCTCGGGAACCTTGGAATTACCCCTGATTTGTTCTTTCTATCTTTACATCCAATTTGTCATTTGTTTTCTCCCTTTGAAATGTTTCTCAAATCTGCTTCATAATTTTTACTATTATCATTGTAAGTCTACAAACCTTGCTAACTTCAGTTTTTTTTAACTGTCACTACCTTAACTTAATCCTTACTCTGTCACTACCTCAACTTTCTACCTAAGACACTATACTGGATCTTTAATTTATTTAATTTATTGGCTCGGTGCCTGTGGCTCAATCGGCTAAGGCGCCAGCCACGTACACCTAAGGTGGCGGGTTCGAATCCCCAGCCCGGGCCGCCAAACAACAATGATGGCTGCAACCAAAAAATGTCCGGGCGCTGTGGCGGGCGCCTGTGGTCCCAGCTACTTGGGAGGCGGAGGCAGGAGACTCACTTGAGCCCAGGAGTTGGAGGTTGCTATGAGCTGTGATGCCATGGCACTCTACCCAGGGGGATAGCTTGAGGCTCCGTCTCAAAAAAACAAAAAAAAAAAAACCAAAAAAAAAAAAAACAAATATTTTCTCTAGTATATGAATTATGGAATTAAATCCTAGCACTATGGGAGGCCAAGGCAGGTGAATTGCTCAGGAGTTCAAGACTAGTCTGAGCAACAACCCTATCTCTAGAAACAGCTGAGCATTATGGCAGGCACCTGTAGTCCCAGCTATTCAGGAGGCTGAGGCAAGAGGATCACTTAAGGCCAAGAGTGTGAGGTTGCTGTGAGCTATGATGTCTACTGGGGTGACAAAGGACAAAGTGAGAATCTGTCTCTGTCTCAAGAAAAAAAAAAAGTGATTAAAAGGTATGAATTTTTTTTTTCTTTTCTGAGACAAGTTCTTGCTCTGTTGCCCAGGCTAGAGTGTAGTGGTGTGATCGTAACTCACTATAGACTTGAGCTCCTGGCTCAAGTGATCTTCTTGCTTCAGCCTTCCAAGCAACTGAGACTACAGATGAGTACCACCATGCCCCAGTATATATAAATATATATATATTTTTAAGAGACAGGGTCTTGCTTGCTATGTTGCCCAGGCTTGGTCTCAAACTCCTGGCCCTCAAGCAATCTTCCTGCCCCAACCTCCCTTAAGTACTGGGATTATAGGCATGAGCCATGATGGCTAGCCCTGACTGAATATTTTTAAGCATCTTCATGAGCTTCAGAAAACCTACACAAATTATTCTCTGATTCCTTATTTGTGAACTCACCTACTCATTAAAATTTACTCCTAACCCCATAATCAATGCTTATAGTGTTTTTATGGTCATTCTGGACATATACATGTGCAAGCCAAAAATTTAGAATGTTCAAGGAACACATTCCCAGTTGAGTGGAACAAAGAAACACTGCCTTGTTACATGTCTCAATACTGCAAATAAGTGTCCTTTTTGCAGTCATTAATTAGTGCCATGCTTTCCAAATTTTTTTGTTTTTGATGATTTGTTGCTTAAAGTAGCCCCCAAGTATAGTGCTAAAGAGCTGTCTGGTGTTGTAAGCGCAAGAAAGTTGCGGTGTGCCTTACAGAGGAAATGTATGTATAAGTTTTGTTCAGGTGTGAGTTATAGTGCTAAGGGCCATAAGTTCAATGTTAATGAATCAATATATATTAAATAAAATGTCCTTTAGACAGAAATACATATAAAACAAGATAATGCATTAACCAGTTGACAAAAATGTTATGACCAGAGGCACACGGGTCCCTAGGAGCAATAGTTTAGTATTTGCTACTTCAGTGTTCATGGGGACATTACAAAATTAACTACTGTGACTAGTCAGAATCATTACTATACCGTTTACATTCCCATGAACAATATGTAAAATGTCTGGAATGCTGCAGTATTGTCAGTACTGAGTACAGCAGATTCTTAGCACTGGAGGATTTGACATTTATATGTTTTAACTTTTCAAAACCAAATTTTTGAGTTTCTGATACGTTATAATTAGCAGTCTAAGATCTAAATTTATCACGAAAAATGGGACTGGCACACCTAATAGAGAATGGTTATATTTGCTATTTAGGAAATTCACAAAGGTTTCTGACCACATAACTTGAAAATACGAAGTTTACACATTTTAAAAAGCTTTGGTTACTGGATATACAAAAATGGTATTTTGTTTTAATTTCCATTTTGCTGACTTCTCAACATTCAAAGGTATTAATACTCACAGAGCTAATGCACACACTATGCTACTTCATACCTGCTGCTGCTGCTGCTGCTGCTGCTGCTGTTGCTGCTGCTGTTGCTGCTGCTGCTGACGCTGCTGGTTGGCTTTCTGTTTGGCACGACGCTCAAGGAACTGCTTGGCAAACTCCTTGGCCTCAGAAGTATCTCCTAAATAGGCCCTAATATAATCGTGGACCTCATACGGAGATTCTACTTCTTTTAGGAAAGAAACAAATGTAGGAACTACAAAATGGAAGGGGAGAAGACATAAAGAATAACAACATTGAAAAACATATAGATAAAAAAATCAACTTCAGTTTTTGACACATCCTCATACGTAATAGAGATGTCTGACACAAACTTGAAAGGTATGTAATGACACGCATTATATATTCTTTAATCTGCCCTCTGTAATGAAAAAAACACTACCATAATGCTCAAAATTATCTGAAATAGTGTCAAAGACTTATCAAACATGCTTCATTTCACTAAATGGTATGTTGGCTCAATGTTACGTTGATTCAAACAGTTACTTGCCTGTAAGACTGAAGTAATTTGGGGATTCATTCATTCCTTCCTTAAAGTCAATCAACATTTATTAACTGCTATGATGTGTGTCAGGTACTATAACAGATACTAAAGATATAGCTATATCCTCTTAAAACTTCACTGAGATATTATATGTTTAGAGAGAAATCAATGGAAAATGCAAGCCATGTGGCATAGGAGAAAAAGCACAAGTGTCAGAGTTAGATACACAAAGATTTAAAAGCTGTCACTGAAATCTGCTGGCTATGTGACCTTGATGAGTTATTTAACCATTCTGAGCCTCTGTTTCCTAATTTACAATATGGGCATACCTACCCTACCCTACCTTTACACCTACCTTGTAAAGGTCTCTTTACAAATAACTACAAAAATGGAATAGCTAGGATAACGTGATAACCCTAAGCAGAGTGCCTAGCACATGGTAGGTGCTTAATGGATGGTAGCTATTACCATTAATTATAATTGTTTGCTCTATAGACTTCAGACCATTAGATATTGTTACAATGCTCTAAGGGAACTCTTTCAATTCCTTTAATGCTCTGTTTTTAACAGATTTGTGGCTTTTCACGAGATGTCAGAGGTAGGTTAGTTCAATTTATCAGTTGTAGAAGCATCCCTTCTGCAGTGTGTTAACCAGTCTGTTCAGACACTAAGGGGTGGTAGGGGAGACTTACTTCCACCTAGAGCAGTTCCCTTTCTAAACATCTAATTATGATCAAGTTTTTCTTCAAATTGTGCGGAAACCACTTCACTTCCACACATTGGTCCTAGTATTATCCCACACAAAATGTCTAATTGCTCTACCATAATTCCCACCCACCCCCGCCAAAATAGGAGGGAAATGGCATCATATTCCTCAGTCATCTCTTGCCTCTAGGTTGACCTTTGACCTCAGACATGACAATTACCTTCTTTTTTACTGAATACAGCTGACAATGTCACTCATAAAATGAGCACCATGGAACTATGACCTACTCTGTCCTCTGTATCACTAAGGCAGCCTGAGATGGCATTTATTTTTTGGCAACCACCAATAACCTTTTTGAGCTTAGTATTATAGGACTCCTCATAAATAATACCATTAAAGAGTCAGCCTCTTATGGCAGGTGCAGAACTTGACCGCCTTAGATTTCATCTCCAGAGGTTTGGCCCATTGTTCTAATTTGCCAACCTTCTTGTGGGTGCTGCTCTATCATTTCTCATGCTGGGTTTCCCTCCCCAATTCTTACCATCCAGGTTATTTGCGGTATTAAGGGCATGAAGCATCTGTTCACACCACTGGGTAAATCCATCTTGGGCTTTATTTACTCCCTGAAAGAGCTTCAGCAACTTTTCTTCTTCTTCTACTTTCTTATTCTGCCGGTTAGACACACCTACAGATTTACTAAAGCAAAACAATAGGGAGGTATTATAGTCCCAGAAACTGTTACTATATGATTATACTGCAACATCATAAATGGATAATATCTTGTAACACTGGGTGGTTGTCTAGTAATTCAATGTTTGGTTCCAAAAAAAGAAAAAATAAATAAATATGTTGATTGGATATCCCCTTAAAATCTATTATCAGTTAATGTATCCCAGTTTGTGAATAGGGCTTCTATTTAGAAAAAAATGATGGAGTTATTCTGTCCTTAGCTGTTTAATTTTACTAAGCCTCAGTTTCTTCATCTGCAAAATAATATTAAAACTTTTTGAGTTATCGTTAAGTAATAAAGCTACTGCATGAAAGGCCCAAAACATAGTGCCTGGCAAAAATGCTCAATTATTTAATAGGTATTTATTGTCCTTTTCACAACATATATATTAGGCCCTCAATCAAGAAGAAACTACCTGACAAAACTACCATTTATTAAGTAGTTACCATGTGCCAGGCACTTTACTACTTCATGTTTGTTCATTAATCTTCACAAGTACACTCATGAAGTTGTTATTATCATCTTCATTTTACTGATGAGGGAACTGAGGCTCAAAGAGGTTCCCTCTTGCCAAGGTCACAGTTCTAATAAGTAGTAATGCTGGGATTTGAGTTTACATATTTAAAACCAAAACCCATGCTCATTCAACAACACTATGTACTGAAGAAAGAAAGATGAAGATGAAATGTAACTAACATAAAAATAAATTGGTTTAAGGTCATTACAGAGATACTTTTAACATTCAATGTAGTATAAATAACTTAAAAATATAAATTTAGAAAAAATGCTAAGATGTCTAGAAAATACTTTATAGAATTATTCATCAAAACAACGTATACTAATGTTTTTAAGTGGTTACCATGTGATAGGCAATGGATTAAGTGCTCAGGAGCCCCTAGATATACCACAAATGTGTTTTCATGAGGAAGAAAGCAATAACTGTAATAATGACTGCATGTGCTGAACACATGAAAACAATTAGCAAAAATTAAATAATTACCTTTGCCTGCCACCCAACATCCCATTTCCCCTACCCCTCCTACCAACCAACCAAGGTGTGATCATGTTGAGCCCTACCTGAGACTGGCGTTTTTATTTTTATTTGTTGAATTCCTAGGTCCCACCTCTTTCACTGCATCATCCCAGAATCCCATGTTAGAGTTTTTAGTGTCAGCATTACTCCAAATACTACTGACTAGGTCAGATGCCCACTGGTTAGGAGGACCAGTATTTATAGAGCCCCAAACAGAATTCCCAATGCTGGTGTGCAGGTTGGAATGCTGTTAAAGAAAAAGAGAAAAATGATTATGGTTAATAACATTAAAAAGATAGTTTACTATAGTCAGAAGAGATCATAAAACACCAGTTCACACAAGAATGGCTTAGGAAAATCAACACACCGTATTATTTCGGGCTCTGTTTGGTTGCTGGTGCTGCTGTTGCTGCTGCTGCTGCTTTTGCATCTGCCTGGCCTCCTCCTGCTGGATCTCCAGAAGAGATTTCGTGGTACCTGCAGGCTTGCTGACATTGCCCCAACCTGAGAGTTTCTGCTGCTGCTGCTGTTGCTGTTGCTGTAGAGCTTTCATCAACTCCCTCTGCTGGCGCCTTTGCTGTGCATAAGAACAGACGCTAACTCAGGATTTCTGTTTTTAGATGGTAATTATAAATGTCCAGTTGTCCACATTAAACAGAATATAAATACATAGTAGCTACATAAAATTAATTTGACAGATTTCATTCTTTTGCTTCAAATAAAAATGTAAATGGGGGTGTGTGTCATTTTACGGTGGCTCAGAAGTGGCCTGGAGGAGCTGGTGGTGGCATAAGGAGTGAGGGACTAAACCAGAATCCAGGCCTTGCTGGGGGAGGGGGCCCAGCGGTTGTCCACTGCCATGGACACCTTTTGTCGAGGATGCCAGTTGCCTGGGAAGAGGGTTCTGTCACCTTAAATGGTTTTGAATCAATGAAGCTATATTTCCTTAAAAAGATGGACAGCCCAGCGTGTGAACTATAGAGCTTGTGGACAGATTTATATTGGGTTCAAAGTGGCGCAATGCACGCAGACTCCTGCGAGTTCCTCTAAGTTCTTAGAGGATTGTTTTGCCATTTGAATCTGAGAGTTGTAGAGTTTCATAAAGAATGACCTTTGTGGATAAGCACAAAGTCAAGAGACAGCACTTGGACAGAATTTGCAAAGGGATGGTGGTGCTGTAGCTTGCTCAGGTGGTGCATGACCTGCATGTATCTGCCCCCCTAGATCATGAACGGCCTCTTATACCCCCACCCACTGGTGGCACTGCGGGACAGCCATGACTGCACAGTGCAGATGCCAATCCTGAAGGAACTGGCCACCGTGGCCTTCTGTGATGCCCAGTCTACTCAGGAGATCACAAGGTGTTAAACGAGGCCATGGGCACCATGATGTACCACACCATCACCCTCACCAGGGAGGACCTGGAGAAGTTCAAAGCCCTCAGAGTGATCATGCAGATAGGCAGCGGCTATGACAACGTGGACATCAAGACTGTCCACGAGCTCAAGATCGCCATGTGCAACATCCCATCCGCAGCAGTGGAAGAGATGGCTGATTCCACCATCTGCCACATTCTCAACTTGTACTGGAGAAACATGTGGCTGTACCAGGCGCTGCAGGAGGGCACAAGGGTACAGAGTGTGAAGCTGATCTGAGAGGTGGCCTTAGGAGCAGCATGCATCTGCAGGGAAACACTGGAATGGGCTTTGGTCACAGGGGGCAGGCAGTTGCTGTTTGAGGCAAGGCCTTTGGATTCAGCATATTTTATGACCCCTACTTGTAGGATGGGATAGAGCGGTCCCTGGGCATGCAAAGGGTCTATACCCTGTAGGACTTGCTGTATCAGAGCAACTGCATCTCCCTGTGCTGCAATCTCAATGAACACAACCACCTCATCAATGACTTTACTATAAAGCAGATGAGGAAAGGAGCATTCCTCATGAATGCGTCCTTTGGTGGTCTGTCAGATGAGAAAGCCTTAGCCCAGGCCCTCAAGAAGGGCAGGATATGAGGGGCGGCCCTTGATGTGCACGAATTGGAGCCCTTTAGCTTTGCTCTGGGTCAACTGAAGGATGAGACCAGACCTCATCTGTACTCCCTACAGTCTGGTACAGTGAGCAGGCCTCCAGATGAAGGAAGCTGCTGCCACGGAGAACGACTGGGCAATCACAGGTCACATCCCAGAAAGCTTACAAAACTGTGTGAACAAGGAATTCTTTGTCATGTCAGGTCCTTGGTCAGTATTAGACCAACAAGCAATTCATCCAGAGCTCAAAGGTGCCACACACAGATATCCACCAGGCTTTGTGGGCATGGCTCCAGGAGGACTGCCTGCAGCCATGGAAGGGATCTGGAGGCATCCCAGTGACTCATAACCTCCCTATAGTAGCACACCCTTCCCAAGTGCCCTCTCCCAACCAGCCTACAAAAACAGGGACAATCGAGAGCACCCCAATGAGCAATAACAGAGGATGCTGATGCTGGAAGGTAATCATTCAAATAAACTTGGGACCAGGAGATAGTGAAAAATAGATGAACTAAGAGAAAAGGAATTTGACGATCTTTTTAACTGATTTGGACATAATGCAACATTGATGTTGCAGTGTTAAAACTACAAGAGCTAGAAAACTGAAGATGTCTGCGTATGGAAGCGCTGAAAGATTAGGACATGACTTATTAACAACCAACTGCTGTTATTATGTCTTAAGTTTTTCATCTGTGCATCAAATCACAAAGAATAAATAGAGCTTTTTCCTTTATCAGTCCCTTGGGTGCAGCAGGTCCCAAGCTCCCTGCTCTAGAATGTTGCATCAGGAGTTCCAAACATCAAATAAAAATTAAGAGGAAATCCCCATCCTGTGAATCTAGTCCCTTTGGTCTACAGGGGCTGGTTACCTCTTTTTGCTAATAGGAAGATTAAAACTATAGAATGGGGAGAAACTGTCTGCCTGTATTAAGATATCTGCGCATGGGCAGTGCCTGTGGCTCAGTGAGTAGGGTCCAGCCCCATATACCGAGGGTGGCAGGTTCAAACCTGGCCCCAGCCAAACTGCAACAACAATAACAACAAAAATAGCTGGGTGTTGTGGCAGGCGCTTGTAGTCCCAACTGCTCAGGAGACTAAAGCAAGAGAATCACCTAAGTCGGAGAGCTGGAGGTTGCTGTGAGCTGTGATGCCACAACACTCTACCAAGGGTGATAAAGTGAGACTCTGTCTCTTAAATTAAAAAAAAAAAAAAGACATAAGCATACATAGGATTGAAGAGAGTACAGGCTCCTGTACAAAGAAGTATCTCACACCTGAACTACATACTGAGGCCGGCAAGTTGGCTGTAAATTCAGTAATATCCTCTGATGATACAAAAAAAAAAAAAAAAACAAAACAACAAGTATTGAGTTTCACAAGCTGTTTCTACTCAAATATATTTTCTTAGTTTCAGATCCTCAGCTATTTTATTGAGTGGAAAGTCCTGAACTAAAAGTGTTCAAGAAGAATACTGTTGTTTTTCCTTATGTCTCAGGAAACACTTTTTATGGTAACTTATCAGATTGTCTATAAAGAAACCCACTTTTTTAGACATTTTCTTCATGTGAATATTTTATACAAGAACACTTCAGATGTATTAGATGTGACTGATTTTAACAAATCCTATTAGAATTGTATCAACTAGTTACATGTTCTATTCATAGTCTCTTGTGAATCATTTCCTTTTTGTTTAAAAAGATGGCCTATTTTGAGCCTCTGGATAGGTACATTCCTGTTTTTGTGACAAAAGAAAAACTTTGAAACTGTCCCAAACAGAAAAATAATGGCTATCAGAAGTATGTTTTGTGTTAGTGTGAGTTACTGTTACTGTATTTGTTTATTGTAAAGGTGGACATTTAGCATTCGGTGCAGTTTTCAATAAAAAGTAATTAAAATTTCAAAAAAAATGTAACTGGGTATAACTGTTCACACATGTAATCCTTGCACTTCAGGAGGCTAAAGTAGGAGAATCACTTGAGGCCCAGGTATTTGAGGCTGCAGTGGTCTATGACTGCACCACTGTACTCCATCAAGCCTGGGTGACCCCATCTCTAAAAATAATAATATTTTTTAAAACTCAAGAGGACTGAAAAATAAAATTGAGGAAATTCCCCATCAAAAAGAGAAAACATGCAAATGACAGAAATTCAAGAAAAACAGAATAGCCATGAAGTAAGCCAAGAGTATCCAGACTGGAACAGGTTACAAGGGTCCTGGAATAAAATGAAATTACCTTTGGTTTCTCTATGTGAGAAATATGTGGCATGTTATGCCTTTGAAGGGTACAAGAAGACTCAAAGGTTCAAAGAAAATAAATCAAATGTAATAGTAACTTCTGGCAGACAAAAAGATGATTACCACCATTTTTTTTTCCTGAGGCAGCATCTCACTCTGGGATCCAGTTAGCCATGGTGACAGACCTCCCAGCAACCTCAAACTCCGAGGCTCAAGTGATTCTCTTGCCTCATCCTCCCAAGTAGCCAGGACTATAAGCACCCTCCACTATACCCAGCTAATTTTTCTATTTTTAGTAGGGACAGGGTTCTCACTCTTGCTCAGGGTGGTCTTGAACTCCTGAGCTCAAGCAATCTGCCTGCCTCGGCCTCCCAGAGTGCTAGGATAACAGAGTGAGCTTCCGCATTCAGCCAATTACCACCCATTATTTTTCATTCAGAAGAAATCTCTTTGCAAAATGAAGGCAAGAAATAAGTCAATTTTCAAGGCAAAGAAACATTTTAACCTACTGGATGACAACAAGCACATTACATGGCAAATCTGTATATACAATTCCCATTTTTCTTTGTGTGTCCACGGACTTCCCATTTCAGTGAACCACGTAACCCAGATACAAAAATGACAACTTACATTATCAAACAAACTGATGGCTCTCCCTCAAATCATATCCACATATAGCATGTTCTTCAAGGCTTTGCTATATATATTATGTCACCTGTTCAGAGAAGACTGCCCAGACCATACTACCGAAAACTAGACAATCAATCAAACCATCACCAACATTCTCTCCAACCCTTGTTCCCATGTATTTTTCTCTCTGGCACTTATCATCCTCTAATATGCCATGTCTCCTCAACTAGAGGGTAGCCTTCATGAATGCAGAGAATTTTGTCTGTTTTGGATTCACCTATAATCCCAGACTATAGCTGAGCAGGCACTCAATAAGTATGTGTTGAATGAATGACTCAATGAGGAACTTTGGCTTGGTACCTGTAGCTCAGTGGCTAGGGCGCCAGCCATATACACTGAAGGTGGCAGGTTCAAGCCCAGGCGGGGCCTGCCAAACAGCAATGACAACTTACAACCAAAAAATAGCTGGGTATTGTGGCGGGCACTATAGTCCCAGTTACTTGGGAGGATGAAACAAGAGAACTGCTTAAGCCCAAGATTTTGAGGCTGCTGTGAGCTGTGATGCAACAGCACTCTATCGAGGGCGACAAAGTAACTCTGTCTCAAAAATAAATAAATTAATAAGGCACTTAATTTAAGGCATGTTCTTCTCATTCCCCTTTTCACTTTTTTTTTTTTTTTGGAAGACAGAGTCTCTCACTCTGTTGTCCAGGCCAGAGTGCTGTGGTGTCAGCCTAGCTCACAACCACCTTAGACTCCTGGGTACAAGGGAGCCTCCTGACTGGGCATGATGGCTCATACCTATAATCCTAACACTCTAGGAGGCTGATGGGTGGACTGCTTGAGCCTCAGGAGTTCGAGATCAGCCTGAGCAACAGTGAGTAGCTGGGTATGGTGGCACATACTTGAGTCCTAGCTACTTGAAAGGCTAAGGCAAATGGATTGCCTAAGCCCAAGAGTTTGAGGTTGTTGTGAGCTATGATGCCATGGCACTCTACCCAGAGTGACAAAGTGAGACTCTGTCTCAAAAAGGAGGGTGGGGAGGCTCGGCGCCTGTGGCTCAAGTGGCTAAGGTACCAGCTACATACACCTAAGGTGGCAGGTTCGAATCCAGCCCAGGCCTGCCAAAACAACAATGACAGCTGCAACCAAAAAAAAAAAGCTGGATGTTGTGGTGGGTGCCTGTGGTCCTAGCTACTTGGGAGGCTGAGGCAGGAGACTCGCTTGAGCCCAGGAGTTGGAGGTTGCTGTGAGCTGTGATGCCACGGTACTCTACCCAGGAGGATAGCTTGAGGCTCTGTCTCAAAAAAAAAAAAAAAAGGAGGGGGTGAAATCGATCCTCCTGCCTATGCCTCCCAAGCAGCTAAAAATATAGGTACCCACCATAACTAACACTCAGCTAATTTTTTCTGTATTTAGTAGAGACGGGTTTTCGCTCTTGCTCAAGCTAGTCTTAAACTCCTGAGCTCAAGGAATCTGCCCATCTCAGCCTCCCAGAGTGTTAAGATGATTATAGACATGAGCCACTGCTCTCGGCCTTTTTCACTTTTTTATCTTTCTTACACTAACGGTGAACTACAGGATATAGACTTACATGCAGAGGTACTTTATTTCTATCATTATTTTAAGCTTTTGTAGGCTAGTCAGGGAACCCAATACTGTTTAGAGAAACATATATCCTGCATTCTAAATATGTTTACAAAAGGATATTTGAGCAAAACTCACCCACAATTTTGAACCCATGTACTTTTATTTATGAGCTATTCTCCAGAGGTTGGCCAGCAAAATGTTCAAGGAAACTAATATTTATGTTATCTTTTTTTTTTTTTTTTGAGATGGAGCCTCAAGCTATCCCCCCTGGGTAGAGTGGCAGGGCATCATAGCTCACAGCAACCTCCAACTCCTGGGCTCAAGCGAGTCTCCTGCCTCAGTCTCCCAAGTAGCTGGGACCAC
>CAUYQV010101810.1:0-22992 GCA_963574575.1 Galagoides demidoff
GAGCCTCAAGCTATCCCCCTGGGTAGAGTGCCATGGCATCACAGCTCATAGCAACCTCCAACTCCTGGGCTCAAGCGAGTCTCCTGCCTCTGCCTCCCAAGTAGCTGGGACCACAGGCGCCCGCCACAACGCCCGGCCATTATTTGGTTGCAGCCATCATTGTTGTTTGGCAGGCCCAGGCTGGGGATTGGAACCCGCCACCTTAGGTGTACGTGGCTGGCGCCTTAGCCGATTGAGCCACAGGCGCCGAGCCATACTTTCCACAATATTAATGTCTCTCAAACCACATAGGCTTCCTTGACTAACTGGGTTTGGTTCCATGCCCTCAACCCTGAATCACACTTATTATTTCTTTTGAGACAGAGATCTCTCTTCTTTGGGCTGAGTGTGAACCTGATGGGGGAATCTCCCTTAAGATTCACAGAAGCCCTTCTGTCTAGCTGAGAGGGTCTGTTAGACATCAGATTAAAGCCTTCTGAGATCCTTTTTTTTTTTTTTTTTGAGTCAGTGTCTCATTCTATTGCCCAGACTAGAGTGCTGTGGCATCAGCCTCACTCATAGCAACCTCAAACTCCTGGATTCAAGTCGTCCTCTTGCCTCAGCCTCCCAAATAGCTGTCTTAGGTCTTAATGAAGGATCTTACGAACGACAACCTTGATGGACTTTTAGCTCCAGGACTAGTTTCACTTGGAAAATTTTCTACTACCTGGGATGGGAAGTGTGTGCTCTGGGAAAGAGAGACGGTCTTATTTTCTGATCATGTTCTGAATCATTTATATTCCCCTAAATTCGGCTTGTAAACTAAATACCTCCTTCTTTAACTCCCCTCTGTCTTCCTGTACATCTCATATGCAGCTGGAGAGGTCACCTGGCACTTTCAATGTTCTGTCTAGAGATTTCCTCAGCCAGAGCTCTGAGATCAATGGGTGACCTATGCTCTGAGTGACCATGAACAATGGTTTGGGTTACTGTCCCCCACTTCATAACCTGAGCTGCCTCGTCTCAGCCTCCAATGTGGTGGTCGGCTTTGATGTGTCAACTTGACTGCAGGGCCCAGAGATTTGGCAAGCATCGTTTTGGGTGTGTCTGTGAGGGTGTTTCTGGATTAACATTTAAAACTGGTCAACAGAGTGAAGCAGATTGTCCTCCCCAACATGGGTGGGCCTCACCTGCTCAGGGGTGAATCCTGCTTAGAACAAAAAGGCTGACCCTCCTTTAAATAAGAGGAAACTCCTCCTGCTAACTGTCTTGAACTGGCACCTCTGTCTTTTCCTGCCTTCAGACTTGAACTGAAACACCAACTCTTTTGGGGTCTCAAGCCTGCCAGGTTCTAGAGTAGAAGTAATGCCATGAATTCTCAAGATTTTCTGGCCTTTGGACTCAGACTGGAACTACACCATCCTCTCCCCTGGGTCTCCCACTTGTCAGTTGCAGACCTTAGGACTTTCAGCAAATTCTTTATAATAAATTTCTTTTCTATAATAAATCTCTTCACACACACACACATATATATGTCTGTATATTATTTATTTATCTATCCTCTTGGTTCTGTTTCTTTGGAGAGCCCTAAATGATAACCCAAATACTCTATGTTATTTATTCCTGGATACCAAAACACTCCCAAAACCTAGTGGCCAAAACATGGGCACGTAAACCTTTGTGAAGGGCGAGAGAGTAATGTTCAGACTTTGTGGGTCATATGTTCTCTTTGGCAACTATTCAACTCTGTTGTAACATCACAGCAGCAGTAAATAATATGTAAATGAAAGAGGGGTAGTGTTCTGATATGACTTTTCTTTGTATAATATGTGCCAGGTCAGATTTGGCCCATGGATATCTGACTTCAAACCACAATTTATAGTTTCTCATGAGACACTGGGACAATCTGCCTTTGGCTTTGTCAGATGGCTGCTGCAGGCAGCTGCAGTCAGCTGGTGGCTCAGCTGGGGCTGGAAGCTCGAAGGTGACTCACTCACATGTCTGGGGCTTGGGTGCTGGCGGCTACCTTGCCTTTCCCTCCATGTGGTTTCTTGTTATTTAGCAATCAAGCCCACGTCTCTTTACGTGGTAGATGGAATGTTCCAGGAGGGAAAAGGCAGAAGCCCCACAACCCCTTGAGGCCTGGGCTCTAGAACTTACACGGCTTCTATCACATTGGTCACAGCAAGCCACAAGGCCAGGCCAGGCCAGCTTCCAGGGTGGGACAGTAGATTCCACCTCTGGGGTCTGGTGAAGCTGCTTAATATCATAGTCATTATTTTCCAACCTACCCCAGAAATCTACTAGGGTACCTTAGCTTTCACGTCGCCATAGAAATCCACTAGTCTGTGAGCAGTTTCAGCCTCTTGCTACCAGCATGAGTCAGTGGAAGCCAATTCACAGTTGAATTATTAAACTAAACTCTCTTATCAGCCCTGCCTAGGCCTTTTGATAGTTCTTCTTAGAATCTCCAGGTAATTATGGAGGCAGCCTGTGGGAAGGAGATAGATTCACTGGACCCTGGAAAGTGAAAACTAAAAGGTTACGGAGATGCCCGTGTCTGCGGGTAAATGAAGATGCAGCCTATACGTTTCCCTGTCCCCATCGCCTTCACCTGGACATCTCCAGAAGGCTTTACAGGGTGATATTAAACACTGTGTAGTCTTAAAAGTTTTCAGCTAGATCAGGAACTTTTCATGGAGGTGTTTCAAACTCCCCCAACCTTCCCTTGGAAAATTCTCTGAGCATTTCCACATCTCCAAAGTTGAAATCGCAGGAATCTTCTTTTTTTAACAAAAAATTAAAATTCCTTATTGATCTTGGCCATCAGACACTTCCTGTGGGATACTGATCTTGTTATTTTTAAATAAAATGCTTCAGGATCAGTTTGCTAACAAATACATATTTAGCTGTAGCGTGTCTTTGACGCATATGCTAAAAGACAAAATATTTACTGATATTGTATATAAGGCATTTTTACCTATAAAATAAAATTCCATATAAAAGTATAAGTGAATTAAATACGTACCCATAGAGGCTAGGAAAGTAGTACAAATTGTTTCTTGTTCCTCTCTTAAAGTGCCCTTCTCTAAAGTAGCCATATTGAAAAGCCATTGCTAAAATCATGAAAGTGAAACCCTCCCAGGGCACCAGGCATTCTCCCTGGGAGAACACGAATGTGGCTGATTATTTGCTTTTTAAAAGTGTTGATGTTTTATGACCCTTTATTTAAAGCTATTTGTCATTGGAAAGGCTAGCTATGCAAAGCCAGATACAGAATTCATTTTCAAAGGTAACTTATACCCAAGAGCCTGCCGTGGTATCATCTGCCATGTGAACTTAAAGAACTCTTGTTCTCTGAGAAGGTTTTAAATCAAAAGCGTTAAGTAGAGTTTAAGCCCCGTGTCATTTTAAATTCCAAGCTTTAGACCCATGAAGCATGGATTTTATGATGGAAATGACAACTGACCCTCGTCTGTAACAGATACAACAAACTAACTTTGTGGCTCCCTTGCTGATTCTCAGCAAGTTGTGCAGACAGATAAGATACGAGTGACTAGGAAAGTGGGAGTATAATCCACAGCCTGTCAGGGCTTCCTGGGGGTTTACCAGTTGTCCCCCTCAATGTCCAGTTTGCATTCCTCCTTCTGTCCTATAAAATGTTTCCATCTACTGCCTTCTGGTAAACTTCTTTACAATAAACTCTTCAGAATTTACACAATCATTGTAAAACAATAGCACTTCCATTTATCCAGTATTTGCCCTATGCCACACCCAATCCTGCGAGATAGTTTAGGATGCGTCTCTGACTTTAATGGGCAAAGAAACCGAGGCTTGGGAAGTTGAATAACAGGGTGTACAGATAGTAATAAACACAGCCGAGACCCAAACCCAGGCCTGTTTGATACAGAGTCTAACACTTCATTCATCACCGCCCTGTGGCACTCTCTCTGCAATTACAGGATGAACTTCTCCAGGGCAGAGATGTGTTTTATTTTCCTATGGTATCTTCCTAGGTAACTGGCACAGATGTTCAATAAAAGTAATTTATCTGCCAGCTTGAAAAAAAAAATGTATATTCGTTATTCCCTGAAAGAAACACATCTTTCAGGGAAATTTTCAGCGCCAATGTACGAAATAGTTCTCTTTAGTGTCCAAGGTAAGTTTAACCACCCCACACTTGTGGCACTAGCAGGCCATGTTTTGAAGGGCTCTCCAATGGGACTGAAACAGTACGGCAGGTGAGGGGCGGGTCTCCTGGGAAAGCAAAGGAGTGTGTGAGGGGGCCTGAGTCACACACGCGAGGCTCTGGATCTCAGGGTCTCCTCCGACGTGCCACAGAGCTCTGGATTGAGAGCAGTCTTAGCATTAGAGCTCGATAGAGTCATAGTCATCTAACAAATTCTGCCGCCACCTCATTAGATATGAAAAATAGAATGCCTTAGGACATTTGAAGATATTTCGGTAAAAATAACATTTTTTTTCTTTATAAGGAAACTGAAAACCGTCGCCTAATTGCACGGCAGGCCGTCATGACCTGCCACACAGCCAGAGGGGTCAGAGCCGAAGGTCTGGTCGTATAAACTGTCCTCCGGCCTGTGAGCATTTCCTCCCCAAAGAGAAATCGTTGTTCAAACCTTAATTGAGAGGTCAGTGGTCCCAGGACAGGCAGGAGATAAGCCACCAGCTATGTGAAGTCACGTCGACTTTGATCTGCCAGGCCGTTTGGCATAGAAAGAAAGCCAGCCATGAGCCAGAGCTCTCTAATCTCAGAGATAAGCTGTAACTGTTTGGCTGGGCTGGGGGCTCCAGGGCAGAGGCAGGGTTTCTCTCTGTGCGCTGTGGCCAGACTTAGGAATGAATCAGTTTGGGCCTGATGTTCTAGCTCAAGCTCTCTAACCCTGTTCGCTAATGGCAGAGCAACCTGTCTTAACGACGCATGTTCAGAGGAAGAGAAAGAGGAGCCCACTGTATCTGTGGGATCGACCACTGTCCTCATCTCCAGGGCTGCTTTGGAAAATGCCCAGTGAATGCCTTCCCCCAGGAAAGCCAGTGTCAGCAGACAGCTTGCCAAAAAGCCACTGAGAAGGGAGGGAGAGAGAAAGGAATGGAGGGAGAGAAGGAAGGAAGAAAGAAAGAAAAAGAATTGAGTTTTTCTAAATCTCTGTGCAATACTGGTGTATGAAAATAGAGAGAATCTCACCACCTAAAAGGAAAAGATATGTAAAAATTAAGATGCCACGCTCCCTTTCTTTCTCCACAGCAATTTTATAAAAATTGGTAGAGATGTGTCCAATAAAGAGAATCTACCTGCCAGCAAAGACAAATCTTCAGAAATGAGTAGATCCTGCCTTGCACTGATTGGACGCAGCCAGAATGATTGATTCCTGGTTCTGGAAACCACACAGTATGAAACAGTGGGACCAGGTTGCCAGGGAGGGTCTGAGCACTCTCAGGTAGGGAAAGGATCAGCGTCACTGTTGGGCACCTCTGTGTCCCTTCCGCCTCTACATTGTTTCTTTAGACGTCATTTTATAAAGCTTCATTTAGAGGATGTAGATATTTTGGGTGCTTTACAAATGGGTGAGCCAAGACATAAAACTTGTTGGGGGAAAAGAGAGTTCAACCACTAGTCGCATTACTCAGGTTAGATACAGGGTCTCTAATCTCCAAGTTCAGAAAGAGTTCCTTCCATTCAGAGAGGGACCACAGCCTTTCACCCAAATGGAAAGTGCACACCATCCACAACAACCTCTGGACCACCCATCCCAACAACCAGGGCCTGGCAGGCACGAGCGTGTCTCTGCTGCTAGGATCGCTGACGCAGCTGTGACACCTCTTTCCACGTCTAGAAGGGCTGGACTACCCTTGCACATCACCGTCTTGCTTTGACCTGAAGACTCTACACCACTGTCAGGAAAGAGGCTGAGCTTGTTGCCCCTCCCAGTTCACACTTTCGGAACTGAGTTCAGGAAGATGATGTGACTTGGCCAATAAGAGGCAGAGGCAAAATCTGCCCCAGGATCTTTGCGTCTAAGTCGGGAAACATACTAACAAGGCATCATGTAGCAAGACGCCAAAGTCAGCTTCCAACTTAAAATTTGATAGTAAGGGGGAACTGAGAGTAGAAAGAAGCCTCAGAACGTCAAGATCTGGTCCAGAAATCCCACATAGGTGGACACCCAGGCCTAGAACCCCACCACCTGGTTTGGGGATCATGTAGTGTCTGCCCATCACAGACCTGCAGGGCGTCCCCCGATGATGGAATCTTCACTTTCTACCTTGCTGCTGGCTGCCCCAGCAAAGGGAAAGGGAATGTGGTGAATCATGGTCCAGCTCTTGCTCTGACACTCATATTTCATGTCACAAGGGGGTAGGGAAGTGCCAGCCTGCTACGTGCTTGGAAAAAAGAGACATGCAGTAAATATCTGAATGGCTTTCCCAGTGCCCCTCCCATGAATCCAGAGGGAAGAGGTTTTAAAAATTAATGATTAGTCTGCTCTGTTAAAGCCAGCAATCATAGGTTTGAACTTGTTAGTATCTTCCTTGAAGCACTTAGCCAAAAATGTTGTCTGGTGCTTTACTGCGGAATGGGGTTATCTTAATGTAGCTGGAGAAAAACAAGCTGTAATGACACATCTTTATGCCTGGAAGAGATATCTTTGAAGATTTCACAGACGGACAGCAGGCCTAGGGAGGTTGCTGAGATGGGAAAGCTTCTTTTTTTGGAAGTACTGGGGTCGTAAAGCCGTGATAAACATGCTCCCCTCCTCCCTCTACCAGCACTGGACAGCCTCTCAGGCTCCCTTCTCTGTACAGAAAGGAGAGAGAGGGGAAAGAAGAAAAAGAAAATAGAAACACCAAGAAAGAAAACAATCCGGTAGTAGCTGCAGAGAGGGTTCTTAGAAATGACTGGATACTTCAGAAAAAAAAAAAAGAAACATTCCAAAAAATGCCTTTAGTTCCCGAGAAGATGCAGGATTTCCAAATAAACCAAAAAACCTCATGCTTGGTCCTTCTTCCATCTCAAATTCCCGAGCACCCTCCTCTGAGCACGTTGACAAATGGATCTCAGTGCACAGAAATTAAAGGACAATTTCTAAGCACCCCCAAATTTCTCAGCACACAGAAATTGAAGGACAATTTCTCAGCCCCCCCAAATTCCTGAAAGAGACCAAACTACTCATTCTAATATTATTTATCTCTGAAATACGCAGAGAATCATTACTATCATCAATCAGATATTTTCCCAAACGAAAGAAATTAATTGGCCACCAGAATGTTTGGAAATGTTTACATGTGTTGCTCTGTATCCGCACGAAAGTAAGTGTGTCGGAGCCTGTTTATAAGTTAGCGAAGTGTTAGTAAACTCTGGGTGGACACTGATAAGGCTCATATGAAAGTCATCACTGAAACTGTTGCCTAAATAATAAACAGAATCTCTTGGTCTGTCCTCTTACAAGCATGTCTCATTAGATTAAAAACCATCTATTGTAACCGGAAGAAATAAAAACTGTGAAGAAAAGATGGCTGCATTATTGCTGCATTCAAGTGGGTTCATTTTTTTCTGAATACTGAATTGCAAGGCCCTCTTTTGGCAAGGGTATTTGGTATTCAATATTCAGTATTTTTCTGCATTTAGGGAGGAACAGCTTTTGGGGAGATCTAGGGTCTCACTGTCCAGGGTCTCAGGCCAACTGGCGGTGTTCATTTTCCTCTTTTGCGAAATGATGATAAAAATATTGCTTTTCCTATGGGGCACCACTGGTGCTTGTGTTTCTGGTTTCAGCCAGCACCAAACGAGATGAGGCTTGGATGTCACCTCAGTAGATGAAGCCAGTCCCCTGTGGGACCCTGGTTCTCACCGCAGGCACAGAAGGTTGGGCTTTCTCACATGAGGTATTAATTAATCATCGTGGTGCCTCCTTGGGGCTTTTTGCAGCCACCCCTTGCCAAAAGGGGGCCTTGCAATTCAGTATTCAGAAGGAAAGGATGGCAAGTGGGAAACCCTGGTCCTTCCCTCCTAATCTAGGGGCAGTTCTGGATCTGCCACTAAAGCCTGGAAGACCCCTGGGGGGGGTCACGGCAAATCCTCTGGACCTCAGTGTCTAAAAGAGAAGAAATCTAAATAGCATCTAAAAAAAACCCCCTAAAACCCATGAAGGCTGATTATATTTTAAAACACACCATCTGGTCTTCAAATGACACTTAACCTGAGAGCTAACCCAGAAGAAAGTGATCACTGCAGAGATGCTCCAGCTTTGGCAGAGCGGGCAGCTCAGAGGGCTGCTGGTGAGGACGCTCCTTCCCACTCCATTCCACAGCCTTCCACTGTGCCAGGGGCCTCCTGTGCAATGAGGGGCTCTGTCTACCTTGCATTGCAGCTTTCAACACAGGACCTCTCAACAGCAGAAAATCAAGATCAATACATGTTCACAGACATCTCATCTACCCAGTTCTAGCATTTCCACCTAGACGTCCCAGTAATCTGTCTGCACTGTGTTTTGCACAAGACCATTCTACAGGCACAGCTCTTTGGTCCTCCATGAATATCTTTGGAGAGTTGATATCGGATTAAACATAGAATGAACACCAATAAAAACAACAAAGCTGGTCTCCTGGCTGGCAGAGGAGTGCTATAGAAGGGAGCCTAAGAAAATGGTTTGGCAAAGGGTGGATTTTGGTGCTTCTTCTGCTGGGTATTATTGCAAGTGCCTGAGGCAGTGTTCCTACCCTCCAAGTGTCTGCAGCAACTGCAAAACTGAAACAATAGTATCTATACTTTCTACATTGTTATGGGCCCAGGTTAAATAACTTATTGAAAGTGTCTAGCAAATTGCCACCAAACTCAACACTTCAACGATCCAAGTCTCTTTCCCTTAGTGAGATGGGTACATCTTTTATTTGTTCCAATATGGTAACAATGCCTGTCTACCTTTGGGGCTGCTCTGCCCTGACCCAGTTTTAGGTCCGACACTGTCCAATTGTGCTTGGGTTGGCACATTAATCACACAGCTCCAGAGTGGATGGCTCACACAAATTGTCATTACTTCTGGACCAGGTGCTGGCAACTGCCCCAGGGAGCACAGATCCAAGTGGGCCATTGTTTCAGCCTTTTCCTCTGTGCAGGGCTGGATGAAGCAAGATCTTCTCCAGCCTCGGAGGCCGCACTGTGCAGCTTCAGGGAAAGACAAAAGGCTGGATTCCGTCTCAACACAGCCTGCACGTGAAATAGCCCCTCTTCACGCCCAGGCTCTAGGCCTTCTCTAGGCTTTTGGGTCACAGACCAAGCCAGAGGACAGAGGCAAGATAATGCATTCTCTAGCGGTGGACAGCACCCAGAAGGGCGGCCTTTAGTCACTCACTTCACTGTTACAGGAAGGAAAGCATTTAGTTCCTTTCTTTAAAGGCAAAAACTGTTCAAGACAGCATGGAGCCCTGTGCTCCGAGCACACTCCTGCCAGCTATTGCCTGGTGACTGCAGAGGCTGAGATGGATCAGACTCTGCCAGGGAACATACGCATTAGATAGAAAATTGGGTCTCAACTTCCTTGTAATCACTGCAGTTCACACCCTTGTCATTTTCTTTTTGTTCCTTTGGAAGAGACCAAGAAATGGCTTGTATTCCCTTTAGCCAAACCTGATTTACAAAAAGAAAAACAAAGGTGAATCTCTTTCCACAGGCCTAAATGTCATAAGGCAGAAAGGCATGGCCTTTTTGGGGGGGGTGGGGGGGGGTGCTTCTAGGCAGCACTCAGTACCCGCTGGCTCTGTGAAACCCCCTGCCACCCTCCCCTGCTAATCCCACTCCCCTGGGACTGCCTCTGCCCCTTCCATGGGCAGTGAAACTCCTTGGGCGTGCATTGTCTCCCTTGTGAGTGGGGAGCTCCAGCAGAGCGTGGATTATGTCCAATTCACCTTCACTTTCCCCACCACACCCGGGCAGAATGCACAGTACAGACCTGGTGCTCAATAATTCTTTTTGAGTTGCAAACCCCAGAAGAGCACACCACCATATGTCTCATCGGGTAGGGCTGGCTTCCATTTACCGGGCATCCTTACCGTGTCTCTGACTGGAATGTTATACCCATCTATGGAAGGGGATAAAAAGTCTAAGGATACTTTGATCTTTTAAAGGAGCAGATTTGGAGATGTATTTAGGCATGGTGGTCCAATCTCTTCTACCAAACACCACCCTACACTAGCAATTCCATCAGCAGTGTCAGGACCCACTGTGGATCAATTTTAGTTGTGAGTTATAACTTGAGTAATGTTTGCTCATAAGCGTTTAAGCATTCATGTTATTAACATTTAGGAAAAATAGCAGATTTCAGGTTGGCTGCTAATGACCTGTTTTCACTCATTTGCATACCCATCTGCTTTCCTGAGGGGGTGAAGATGGGGCGTACTGGGGTCAAGGGTCCATCACCCTCTCCACCCTCTCTTGTCCTAGACCGTTCCAGACCAGAGGGAACCTCTGTTGCTCATGTTATAGTCTTAGTTGTGACAACATATTCGTGGAAGGCTCTATTTCCCAGAAAATATGAGCTGTGAGCTTTCAGAAATCTGTGTTTCCCCATGGGCTATGATTGTCACCTACATAGAGACAGGGAAAGATTGAGAACTTCTATCTTCCACTAGCAGCCTGAGGAGACTGCAGATGTCCACCTTCCTTAAAATAAACAGCTACTTATCATCCAATCTCTTTAGAATTGCTCAATCCCATGCTACCACAAATAACAGGTTAAAAGCTACTTTGGGCGGGGGGCGGATATTGTAATGTACTTAACTTTTCTGTACCTCTTCCTTCAGTTTATACTCAAAAAGTAGGCCAAGAAAACGATAAAATCTGAATCATAGGCTCGTTTAAAGTATCTGTTCAGCTTTGCAAGCCCAGACTGCTTCATCGTTTCTGTGTTGAAAAGAGGCAGCAAACTGGGGCAGGTGGGGAGGTGACACACCAGTTCGGGCAATGCACGGTTCCAGCAAACACGCAGCAGCCCAGTCTCAGCTTTGCATAACACAAAGGCCTTTGGCCAGAAATGAAGTGTATTGTTTCCCTACAAGGGGGGCTTCTGCATTAATTGCTTGGGGGATTGCTCTTATTTTTAGCAATAAGCATTTCTGCATGAATCCAAAAATCTGCACTCAAGGACGCTTCGAAAGGACTACAGAGTACTTTGGGAGGTAATTAGAATTTATGCCTTTTTAGTCCCATTTCTGTATCACAAAGAGTACATGTTCAAGGGATGGTGGATAGTTTCGTGAATATGGAAGCAGCCTGTTAGAAAAAGGATTCGTGACCTATTTTTTTCTATTGAGAATTTATTCCAATAAGTTCAGAAAATTAGTTCAGCGGAAAAACCAAGTTAACTTTTAAATGGTGAGGACAAGACCACAGGGATATTTTGCTTCATCAAGTAATTTTATATGAGATTCAAGAAAAATAATTGAAGTAAACAAACTTTTAAAAAACAGACCTATGTAAAAATGTAAAATTATCCCCAAATGGCCAAAATATTGAAAGCATTTCAATCTTACAATACACATTATTACTGTTGTGTAAGAAACCCAGAAACAATGTGCTGCTTTGTGGGGTGCACCATTCATCCCAGCCTGAGCAGGAGCACAGGACATGGGCACCAGCAATTGCACCTTCTCGTGTTATCAACATATTTTAGGGCAGTGAGCACCTGCTCAGCTCTCCCACTTAACACCAATTTCATTAATGCTATTTGAAGACTTGGTAATATTGGGTGGCAAGGAGTTCATATTAGTAAGAATGCTTCCCTCATCCCCCTAAAAGGAAAACAGAAAGCTGGGGATTTATAGGCTTTTTATCTCTGAAAAGATCAGAGATAGAGAATGAGGCATGGCCAGATCTGGGGGAACCAAGGGTCTGAGCCGTCAGTCTTACTGTATCAGTCAGCTTTACTCTCCAAGGCTGTGATGGTTTGTTTTATGGGTCAACTTGACTGGGCCATGAGCTGTCAAGATATTTGGTTAAACCTTATTCTGGGTGTATCTGTGGAGATGTTTCCGGATGAGATTAACATTTTCATTTGCATTGGGAGGCTGGGAAAGCAGACGGCCCTCCCTAACGAGAGTGGGCTACATGCAGTCCCATGGAGTAGAACACAAGGAAACTCCTCCCCTGTGGACTGACTTGATCAGGGACATGGGTCATTTCCAGTCTTTGGATTTGAGCTGGAATGTCCATTCTTGAGACTGTTGGCTTTCAAACTGGGACTTACGCCATTGGCTCTCCTGAGTCTCCAACTTGCCAACTGCAGATCTTGGGAGTTCTCAGCCTTCACTGTAGTGTACACATCACAGAGTATACTGAGACAAGCCCAGATGGCATAGCCCACTACACCCCCAGGCTATGCAACACAGCCTAGGTCACAAATGTGCACAGTGCATTACTGTACTGGATAACATAGGCCATTGCAACACAATGGTATTTGTGCATCTAAACATAGAAAAGGTACAATAAAAACATGTATCATTTATATGGCAGTCACTGGACATAACCTGGTTTGTGCAGCACATGACTCCGTGCGTGTGCACCTGTGTGTGCACATGGGCATCTCCTAGTGGATGGATTTCTCTGGAGAACCCTAACACTAATGTGTTGGCTACATTCAGAAAGAAGCTTCAAGCAGCTCCAGGCTTATGCTCTGTCTTAGCAACCCCAGGGGGCTTTTCTCAAGTTTCAGCACAAATTCTGGGATTGACATTGATTCCCCTGCTTGGGTCGTGTGCCCATGGCTGAACCAATCTCTGTGCCTGGGTTTCAGAATGTGCTGATTGATTGGCTGAGCTCAGGAATGCCCCCATTCCTGGAGTCAATGGTGGAACTGGCTCTACTAGAGCACATGAGCTGAGAATGAGGGAGGAAAGATCCCCCCGGGATGTTGGTACTCTAAGATAGAAAGAGAGAACAGGTAAGAACAGATATTCTTTACATGTCCCCATTGTGACTTTGTTGAGTTAGCTTGGGAACCAGAAAGGCCAGGTTATAAATCACTGCAAAGCTACTTGGCAGGTGGATTACACAATATGTTTTGCCAAACCTCCACTTCCCCATCTATAAAAAGAATACAGTAGAACCTTGGTAAGTTGACCAACCCAAAGGACTGTGACAAACTAGTCAATGTAAGGAGGGGGTCAACATGAGAAATTTCCACTAAGTATATGTGGTGCATGTCCGGTCTATGAAAATTAAATCAACTTAAGGTAGTGGTCAATGCAGGGATGTGGTCAGCTCTGGAGGTTCTAGTGTATTCAGACTGGACATAATGTATGTAAGCATGTAGCACATGTGACTATTCAATAACTGGTGGTTAATGTTATCTTATAAGTAACATTAGAGTTACGTAACAGTGGCCTAGTTCTTTGAGTTATAAAATTCATTCAAGGCAGTAGTTCTTAACCCCTGTTAATCCTCAAGGTAAGTAAAGAATATTATCTATCCCATTAATAGAAGCTCTTCACACTGGCAAGGAGTAAGGGGAGCAGTTCTCCCCTTAAGGTGCATATCAGAAGCTCTGGGAGAAGACTGTCAGCTGCTTCTGCTAGGCAGCTCACCGTCCCCACCCACCTTGGGAATCACTGATAAGCCATTGCACTGCTTATTAGAGCATGCCACAGCAAAATTCTTTTTAACTCATGTCTCTAGCCGAAAGTCATTTTAAAGAGGAAAAATATCATTCAGAATCAATGTATGCTCCCCCCACCCCCAACAGCAGAAGGAGATAATTCACACTTACACTTACAGTTCTAATCATAACCCATCTTTATTATAACCATGGCGGTTAAAAATGTGCCTGCTATTTTAAGTCCATAATTATTTTTTAATAGTACTATCATCTCTTTCCATTAAGTCTGTGTCAGTGAACTAAAGCTTGGCCAAAAAGAGCGAAAATCTCTGTAGTCAAAAGTTGACTGATAATAGAAGTATGCCTTTTTTCTTAATCTCTGATACCAAAATGAAAGGGATAAGAGAAACCAGGAAACACAACAAATGACAACTATTAATTTAGTGCTAGCGTGATTTGCATAGTAATGCAGGAAATGTGCCTCTGATTACTGCATTTGCTCTATCATTAGGACCCTGAGAAATGCTTGGAACTTGACTGCCTTCTCAACTGGCTCACGCTCTTGATCACCAAGCCATCTTTGGGATGTGAATTACTTCCTACACCCAGATCGACAACCCTCACTCAGGGTAGTTCCCTTTTTAAAAAATTATTTTTCCGTGTAAATACACAGGTGAAAAAATGTATAGAAATCACATTCACAACATTTTTTAAACCTATTTGTGCCACATTTCTTGGTGACTTATCCCCATTAGTCACCAAGAGCCCCAATTTCAGGATCTCTCTCACGTGAGATCCAACCTAGGAACATTAAACCAATAGGTTTCTAACACAAGGGAACGGCCAGAAAGAGAAACCTAGCAGGAAATCGAGAAGTGGTAAAAAATGCAAAAAGGGATAGAAAATTCTAGAAATGTGAAACGTTCCTTTAGTTTAGTGCAACTTTTGGATTTAATATGAACATCTATTTTTGCCGTATTAAGCTTCTTTTTTTTTTTTTTTTGAGACGGAGCCTCAAGCTGTCACCCTGGGTAGGGTGCCATGGCATAACAGCTCATAGCAACCTCCAACTCCTGGGCTCAAGCGAGTCTCCTGCCTCCACCTCCCAAGTTGCTGGGACTACAGGCGCCCGCCACAATGCCCGGCCATTTTTTGGTTGCAGCCATCATTGTTGTTTGGCGGACCTGTGCTGGGGATTCGAACCCGCCACCTTAGGTGTACGTGGCTGGCGCCTTAGCCGCTTGAGCCACAGGCGCCGAGCCCGTATTAAGCTTCTTAACTAACTGGTCTACCGGAATTCTAGGGCCTCGCCTTATTATTTCCTGCCCCCATTTGTTCAGTCTTAGTATCTGTTAGATTCTAGCTTCCTACTTAATTCAATTCCACGGACAGAGGCCATTTCCAACCCCAAGCCCTGCAGGCAGCTGTCCTTGGTCAGTTCACCTGGGTGGAATCACCGCTTACCCATTCCACAGGCTTCTGGGATCCTTATTTTCTTTCCCTCCAGTTATCTCTTCCTAAATATTTGATTTGACTTTGAAAGGCGTGAAAGTGGTGCCAGAAGCAAGACTGCAGAGGAGATGTTCAGGCCAGGTTTAGTGACCCCCTGGGCAGTGCAAAAATGGGCTCTGGGCCCCAGGGTCGGTTAGAGACCCTTTTTTATATGGGGCTGGAGGGGGTAGGTAGGTTCTGCAGATTGCCTGGCAGGTTAAGGGTCTTGTGGCATCAACTTCAGGGGTGGGGTGGCGGGCACCCAAATCCTTCGTGTCTTTGTCTTAGGAGGACAGGAAGAGGAGGAGGGGAAAAGGGTTTGTGTGTGGCTGAGTTAGGGCCCCCCCAACACACTTAACCAATGTTTACAGATACAACAGGCGCTGCAGGCCTGAATCACATTTCCCCCTGATTGGTTTCAAGTGGAGTGACATCTTACACACCTTCACTTACTCGGAAGCGTGGCGTGAGTGGGGGTGAAGCAGGGGGGGGGCTGGGAAGGAAAAGGAAGAACAGCAGTTTGAATAGTGTGGGAGACTATCCCCCGATGCCCAAGTGCCTGAGTGGATGTAACAGGAGGTGAGCATGCCTGTGCTCTGCTCTGCTCTCCGTGAGTCTCCCTTCCCGGCCTTCCTGCCTCCTTGGTGGTAAGTGCACATTAAGTAAGTATTTCTTTCTAACTTGACCCCTAAACGCAAGTCAACTACCTAATTTATTGCCCAGCAGAAGAAGCAGTGATTGGCTTCAACACTGGGGTGGAAACAGAGTGGGGGACACACTGAGAAAAGAGTGTCACTAGATGAGTCTCTAACTCAGTGCCTTCCTAAGACATTTTCCAGGGTGATTTTGAAGTCTCCGGTGCCACTGTTCCCCAGAACCTACCACTGGAGGGAGATGCCCTTCTCTGGGGACACTCCCTGCAGGCACATGTCCTGGTCCTTCCTCACCTCTACTGGTGCCCAGAAGCAGTTACTGCCTAATAAATTCCCAAGCTCACAATAGTTTGAAGGTCAGAGGGGTAGAAACATCAATTTAGATGAAGCTAGACACTCTCGGGGACCTGCTAAGAGACAGCTGAGGTCATGGTGGTCTTGGGATGCTGGAGCCTGGGTAGGGTGAGTTGCAGGAGAGGGCAGCTCTCTCCAGGCGGTCAGCCCAGCTCCAAGTGCCTCCCTTCCTCCTCCTCCTTCTCATAAAGGGCTTCTTTCAAGAAAAGGAATTCTCACAATCTAACTTTGCTGGAATACTTTCTTCATTTGACACAAGTCCAGGCCATTTTCCCCAAGGAACTCTAGTCGTGTCAGAGGTGGCTCCAAGTTGGTGAAAAGAGATCTGGGTTTAGTGGTAAGTTACTCCTTCTCCTATGTGTTTTCCATTCAGCTGGCCAGAGGCTTATCTTCTCTGTAACTGTATTTTGCTCCAGTGTTGGCAAAGAAACAGCAGAAACTAAGCTGCATGCACATCTCACACAAGCCTGTGATTCTGAACCCAAACTAAGATCCTACAAGACCTATTTTTACGTTTGGGGTAAGGAGCAAGTCATGTGACCATGACCATCTATACTGCACATGTTCTTGACCTAGAGCCAGGTGGTCCTGCAGGGGGTGGGGCCTGAGCCACGGGAGGGCAAAACCGTGGAGATAGACTTCTGAGACGGAGTCTCCCAGAAAACCCCTGGATCATCATTATCTAATTTAACACTTTTTCCATGGAAAGGAAGTTCCAAGAGCAGTTCTGCTACTTACGGAAACGAAAATCAAAACGACCCTACTCACAGACCGTCAGAAAAATCTTTCAAATAAGATTCCAAAGACACAACTCAGCCTTGAACCAAAATCAAGACTTAAACATGAGCTCAGACAGCATGGAAATAAATCAATCATGTATGCTACATGTTTCAATAAATATGCCAACAGCAATAAAATTTTAGGTGTGGTCTTCAAAAGCTAACGTTTCTTATATGAAATTCCCTGTGGCATTTTTGAATTGAGTTGAATAACAAAATAAAGAAGTTTGTGTATTTATGGGATTTTTTTTCTTCAGATACTTTCTGACTTGAGTAAAATGCATCCCATATGTGTGATAACCAAACTGCATTTCCAGGAGGTATATATTCCCCTTAACACCATTTTTCAGTTAACGAGTGTTTCAAAGGACAGTTCCCCAAGCTCTCCCCCCACTTTCTTCAGGCAAGATGTTCTAAGGAAAAAAAAAAAAGAAAGAAAACGAGGCGGAAATACTTTATCACTATTTATAAACAAGCACACTTCAGAGCATGACGGAAATGGGAAGTCCACTCATTTGCTCCCCACTCCAAATCCAAGTACACCATATCCAGGGCTTTTTGTTATCAGCCGTAGATCAAGACGGATCCTTTGCAAAGTAGCAGATACTACAGGATATTAAAACATTCACACACACACACACACACAAATTCTTAAATGTTACCACTTTCAGGAAAAAAAAATCATTAAAATAGTGGGCAGGGAAACCTCAGGACTCTGACAAAAGTCCAGCTGTCTCGAAAAGGAAACAAAACAAACAGCTCTTAATCATTTTTTTTCCTGCCTCCAGCTCCACCTGGGAAAAGATTGCAAACTATGCTTAGATTTGTACAACAAATATTTGTGGGTCGTCCCCCTGCCTTGATGTGCCAGGCACCCACCAGGCCCCAAGGACACCATGCTGAAGTTCTGCACAGGAGTCTGGGGGAGGCAGCCGAGTTCCTCCTCCGATTTCAGGGAGGGAATGTCAGCCCCCTAGGAGCTTGGATCTGAGCTAATTTTGGTAGACACAAAATAAGCCATGCTAGAGGCTGGCAGGAAGAACCAGAGGAAAAAGGGCCAGTTCCAGGGGCTGGCAGAGTGAAGGAAGGGGAGGAAGCAGGTCTGGTCTGCAGTTCCAAGTGGGCCGGATGTGACCCAGCTGAGGGCACCGGCAGTAGGACCGTGGCCCCAGGGGCTCGCAGGGCACATGCTGGAATCTGGGCTTCATCCTAAAGGGACTGGGGGTAGGAGAAGGTCACTGAAGAGTGGTAACCTTACAGTGACAAGGTGACATCTGTGTTTTCATTGGGGGTAGCGACAAGGTCAGAGTCGTGCTTTTCAAAATCACACAGTAGATGAGAAGGCAGTGAGGCCCAGAGGCAGGAAGGGTCCTTGGCAAACAGCCTGAAGAGTGTCCTCTGTCTGCAGCCTCCTTATGGGCCCTCTGTGCCGTCTCTTCATGGAGAGGCAGGAAGCCAGATGATAAAATGTCCCCCGACATGGCATCATCCTCAGACAGAAAACACAGGGGGTTAGGCTGTCACCTGGGACTCCCAGCGTGGTAGGCACTAGGTCAAATCTCAGCCCCTGAAAAGTTTCTGGAGACTTTAGTGATGTCTATTGGGCTGCATGTAACATGCTGTTTTTCAATTTTTGGGTTATAATTTGCTCATCTGTTACAAATGCTAGGTACTAATTTTTTAAAATCAAACCAAGTACAATTAATATTCAGAAAAATGTGAAAATTTCACAGAATACAATGTGATACCCAGACCTTTCCCTTCCTCTTCCCTGAGAGACCCCTAGTACTGAAACTCTTTGGCCCAAAGTCTTGGAAAACAAGGATTCATCATTGGTTTTCTTCTTGGCCTCTTGGGTGGAGGATAGTGTGCTAGCTAAGAATATAATGAAAATATCTCAGAAATCTGGGTTAGACACGAAAGCTCCCCAAAAGCATCAAACTGAGCACTGGCCTCTCTCACTACATCAAACTGGGGTAAGCCATCTGTGCAGATCCTTAGATGTGGAATTTTAATTTTTTTTAACTTCTAAAGGTTAGATGTGAAAATTACACGATGATAACCTCTTTATCTATCAGAACAGCAAATCCAGGCTTAGATGCAATGATGCTTCCATTGATTAAGAGAAACTAACCAGCCTGCACATTTGCTTTAAAAGTTCCCAGATAACCTGGGAAGTGACAAGAAACAGAGACCATAAATAAAGTTAAATGCCCCAGAGGAAAAAAAATTACACACAAACTGGCTTTGTTCTGTCCCACAGGATAATTCTTTTTCATGCTAGGTAGGTAGCAAAGGAGCTCAATCTAGTTCTTTCTAGTATTTCTGTTTTACTAAAAACAAATTCCATACAGCGTTCTCAGATCCTTTTTTCCTGCATATTTTTCTAAAGATTTGAAGCTTGGCAAAAACAGACTGCACCAGAGTAGAGTCCCACTTTTACTTTTGAAGCCAGTGAGAAATAAGAAATAATCTGAGCCAAATGTTAGTAGCCTCCGCGGGCCCTAGTACCAAATCTTTTGCTAACAGTATTAAATATTCTTACGTGGATGTTTGATCATAATTCTCCTAAGAAATATTTTCCTATTTAATTTTATAAAACCCAAACAAACACTTACTTTATCTCAAAAAAAAAAAAAATCTTGGAATGGTTTTAGTTAATTGTGGTTGGGCCATAGGACCCTTCCTGCCGCTTGTCAGTATCTCAAAGTGTAAGTTTGGGAGATTCACATGGGTTCCTCCAGGGCGATCCCTCCAGGCCCTGAGATATAGCCTGAGGGTCAACTGATGAGCAGAAAAGTTAATGGCATTTAGGACCTTAGATTTTAAAAATAATTGCCAGCATGAACCAGCCAACCAACGCACTACTCAGTTACAGTGAACTTCTGCCGTTCTATGACCTTGCAGAGTCCTGTGACATTTCTTCCGTCGACATGTTTACGATTTTACTTTGGGAAACTACTTCCTCCTGCACCATCACCCACATGCTTCAGGGGAGCCAACGCCAGCCCTGCATCCAGAAGGGATGCTGGCTCAGGCCTGCCACTCCAAGGAGCTCGTTCTCTCCGTACGGTGACTGGCTTGGGGACAGGTGATGCTGCCCGTGAGAGTCAGTGACTCTTGCTGAGGGACCTGCAGTCTCTCACATTCCTACTGGACTTGAACCTGGACAAAAGTCGGGTTGGGGTGGCTCTTTTGCCACCATGAGATGAGAATCCTTTGAGAATGGAGCTCAGGCTCTACAGAGGGTGTGGAGGAGAGAAGCAGAGAGGGAAACTGAGTCCTGGGGACATCGTGAGAGCTCCTGGGCCAGGCAGCATGCAAAATCACATATTCCTAGACTTCCCAGTTATACACCTGAATATATTTCCTTTTCATGCTTAAGCCATTGTGAGACAAATTGTGTGTCATTCTCAATAATAAAATCATATATAAAAGTGCTAATAACACAACTTTGGGCAGTATGGCACTGCAGACACAAATCTGGAAATGACCCAACTATATTGCCAAGAGGGACTTACTCGCCTATCAACGACATCGCAGGTCCTCGTTAGGTGTCTGCAATGCTACTGCATAAATGAAAATCCTAAGAATTTTTAAAAGCAATAATCCTAAGATAATGTTAAACCAACCCAGTGAGATTAAAAATGGAGACTCAAGTCTAAGGAAACCAAAATAAGGATAGGAACAACTCCTCACTTTTATACATGGTGGTACAGAACACATATTATTTAAAGTCAAATGACTGTGAAGTTTCAATTCCAATAATGGTTAATCAGTGTATAGTGGACTAACAGCAAATGTTCACTAACACTACTATTTAAATATGGCAGAGAGCAGCCAAAGTCAGGCAGAACTGGAGGGCATTGGACCCGAATGCTGAATGACAATGGCGCATCGTGCGAGAGTTAGGTTCATGCGATTTTCCTTGAGGGTCTCCCCAGTCCACAAAGTGCGGGGTGACAAGGACCCAAGCAGAAAACCATACACTAATTGGTTTAATGTATTAGAAAACGCAAGTTCAGGCATCCACAGAACATCTGAAAATTGAGGGAGAAAGTCACAGAAAGTCTAAATGAAGAGCCTCCAAATATATATACATACACATTTTCCTCATATCTTTGGCTACAATCTTGACACGAAGCAGAAATTTTAGCTGTCGGTCCTTACACAGAAGACAGAGTGTTGAGTCTTTATCCTGCCAAGTAATAAGGGCCTGATAAATGCTTTAGGTATGTCATTTAAATCCCAGAAAGTTCATTCTTAGGAATAAAGACCATGACCTAGAACTAAGGATTCACCCTCAGATAAAGGATAAAACCCCTCTAACAAAGTATAAAGCAAGCCTCTGCAAGTTCATTATGATTAGCTGGTAATTTAACTTCGGGCTAGAAAAAAAATTACGCTCTTCAAAGAGAGATAACAGAATCCAGAGTCTTTATGTCATCTACAATGTCAGGATACAATATTTTTTAATTGAAAAAAAAAAGATATGAAAAGAAAAAGGGAAATGTGACCCATACTGAAGAGTTAAAATAGTCATTGAAACTGATCCCAAGATGACATGAATGTTGGAATTAGCAGATAATGACTTTAAAGCACTTAGTAAAAACCTGTTTAAGGGATTTTAAAAATATATGGTCATGGTGAAGAGATGGGAAATTGCAGCAAATTGAACCAAATAAAAACCTTCGAATAAAAAAATAATAAGTGAAATGTAAAACCACTGGATGAGTTTGACAGCAGACTGAAGATGGCCAACAGGAGTGTTAGTAAATTAAAGATAGGCCAACAGAAATTATAAGATTTGAAGAACAGAGAAGAAAATTAGAAATTAAGTAGCTTGTGGGACAATATCAAGCTGTCTAATACATTTTTAACTGTAGTCTTAAAAGAAAAAGAGCGTATAGGACAGAAAAACTATTTGAGCACATAAAGGCAAAAATTTCCCCAAATTTGGTGAAAAACATTAACTTTCCAGATCTAAGAAACTCAGCAATTCCCAAGAACGGTAAATATAGAGGAAAAAAATTAAACAATTTCATCATATTAAAATAATTTTAAATCTAAATAAGGAGAAAATTTTGAAACAAGCCAGGGGTGGGCACGTCACACTTAGAAGAACAATGATTCAAATAACTGCTGATCATTTATCAGGAGCAGGGAAGGCCGGATGGTAATGAAACTCTAAGTGCTGGGGGTGGGGGGCAGAGAGAAAACTGTCAATTCAGAATGACATAGTAAGTGGACATATCCTTCCGGAATAAAGACAAAATACAGGCAGTTTTAGAAAAATAAAAGATAAATATTTGTAAAATAGAAACTGATATTACTGTTACAGAGGGGTGAGATGATTGACCTAAATGCCGAGGGTTTTGTTAATGCCAAGTCTTAAAAAACTTTTAAAAAGCTAATAAACATGGGAGCCAAAAAAAATCATTTCAAGGTAAAAATAACTGGCATCCCATAATAGAGAATGTAACTGAAAGTTAAATTGTGTTTAGATGTATGTATGTGAAGATATCCCCCAATGAAGTCAAACCCAGGGTTCCAGGACAATGTAAGAAAGAATGTTTAATCTTAAGGCATATCCCTGTTAAGTCATTAAACTAAAGGATAGATAAGGAATCCTTCAGCAAGAACTATGGGGAGCATCTGAGGAGCCTCAGAATTCTCTAAGCAAATTTCAACACCAGAAGTCATCGGCTTGCTGACTTATCCCTGAAGACAAGAAAGTATGTCCCAGGAAAATCTTACCTACCTAAGGTACCGTTCAAGTATAAACACAACCTGGAGACAGTTTCCAGCATGGAAAGTCATCAGGCAATTAGCAATAATGAACACTTTCTGAAAAAGCTACTTGACAACAAAATCCAACTGAGTAGAGATGAATCAGAATGGCGGCATCGGCTCGGCGCCTGTGGCTCAATTGGCTAAGGCGCCAGCCACGTACACCTAAGGTGGTGGGTTCGAATCCCCAGCCCGGGCCCGCCAAACAATGATGGCTGCAACCAAAAAATGGCCAGGCGTTGTAGCGGGCGCCTGTGGTCCCAGCTACTTGGGAGGCAGAGGCAGGAGACTTGCTTGAGCCCAGGAGTTGGAGGTTGCTATGAGCTGTGATGGCATGGCACTCTA